>BLSH010488511.1:26991-37383 GCA_018402905.1 Glandirana rugosa | reverse complement strand
TAACATGTCCTGTGTTCTAAGATGTGGTTTAGACTGGATCACTGGACTTTCCAGATACACCAACCACAAAATTGAATCAGCAGTGGTCAGCCCGTATGAGGTCAACTCCATCCTCCACAGCAATCTGACTTCCCTTCCACCCCACCTCAAAAATAACCTCTTGGTGAGAGATACCACCATAGCTTGGAGAAACACAAGGAGAGCCCAGCACCTACATACGAACATATCAGCGTTCCTCACAATCCGGGGCAACCCGATGTTCAGGCCTTCCACCCAACACAAGGCCTTCAAGGACTGGGAACACCACAATATCAAGAAACTTTCTGACCTATTTGACACTCAGACCGGACAAGTTCTGCCAACACAGGTACTACAGGACAGATTCCAGCTGCCGAGCAATCATTATTTTCACTTGCACCAAATCACCACATTTGTAAACAAGACTTGCCCGGACCCACTCCTAAGATTCCGACCTTCAGTATTAGACCCCATGATCCAAAACCAAACATTCACTGTCTCCAACATCTAAAAGAGCCTACTACCTTTCTTCTCACAGGCCTTCGACTACTCCTCCATAAAGGCCTGGCTCAAAGATCTTCAAATGGACTTACCCCAGGACTCCATACTTGCGGGACACAAAAAGACCCTTCGATTGACCACCAACGAAGCCTGGAGGGAAACGCAACTAAAGATTTTACATAGAGCATACATTCCTTATTACATTCCCCCTGCCCATCCAGGTACTAGGAAGTGTCCCTGGTGTGACGCGAAAAACCCGACTCTGGCACATAGATTCTGGCAATGCCCATCTGTTGTGATCTTCTGGGCCCAAACAAAGGCGTTTGCAGCCAAAGTACTAAGCCACGACATCCCTTTGCATCCAGCACTCATGATATTTGGTGACAGCTCAGCCTTTGGCTCCAGCGTGTCTGGCACAAAGGTGCAGTCTGAACCCTGGATCTACTTGTGCATGCTGGCAGCTCGCAAAACCATCTTGACCCACTGGACACAAACCAACCATCCCGGCATCCAAGAAATCCAAAGACAACTAAATACTCTCATGTTCAGAGAACTACTAGACCTATGGGCCAACAACCAGAACTCAGAGCAACGCTTCCGCAGGAGATGGAACACTTATATTCACGCAACACTATCCAAGAAAGACCAAGAAGGACTCACCCCCCCCCCACTTATACAATTTGAGGTACAACCTGAATGATACCAACCAGCCAGTCTAAGTCTAACCTTTTACATCCTCACAAAGATCGGAATCGGAGAAAACAATCTCTCTCCCCACTGGCAGCACATACCAGCCCGTCGGGGCCAAAATCTGTCAGTCCCAATCATTCCCCCTAAGTTAAGACAAGTTACGATGCACAAGTAATTGTTTGTTTTCTTTAACCCTGCTGTGAACAACAGTGTGTCCTCCACGCCAAGTAACTTACAAACCTATTATAACCCCTTCTCCTGATATCGATCTATTTTCCTATAGCATACTGGACGCTGACCTTTCCACCTGCTATCTCCCCTTCTCCCTGTTTTGGGGGGGGGGGCGAGAGGAGCAGGAACATTGGGTCTCCCCTCTCTTTCCAGGCAAACCTTCAACACCTCTAGATTATCAGGAAACGCATTGAATTACATAGGTGACTTGGCCTGCAGGAAACTCTTCTTCTTCCTCCCCCTCTACCTACTACTTCCCCCCATCTCTCGCTAGGTTGAGCTAATCTTTCTCACATCTGCTATCCCCCCCCCTTATTTTCCCCCCTCCCCTCTGCCCTCCCTCGTCTATCCTGAAAATTGTTAATGTATGAACGGCATTGATGTCACTGTTAACTATTGACCTAATAAAATTTGAAATAAAAAAAAAACACCGCAATATGGTACACAGGTCTCGCATGAAGGCCCACTCGGTGGTGAAGTGGTGCTGTTCCTCAGAGCGACTGACCCGTGCGTGCTGCAGCTGAAACTCCAGTATTGCTTGCTGCTGCTCGCACAGTCTCTCCAGCATGTGCAAGGCGGAGTTCCACCTTGTGGACATGTCGAATAGGAGGCGGTGAGCGGGAAGGCCGAAGTTCCGCTGGACAGACAGGCGAGCAGTAGCAGAGTGAGAACGCCGAAAGTGCGCACAGACGGCCCACACTTTCTGCAGCAGCTCTGACATATCCGAGTAGTTTTTTAGAAATTTCTGCACCACCAAATTCAACACATGCGCCAGGCAAGGGATGTGCGTCAAACCAGCTAGGCCCAGAGCTGCTACGAGATTTCGCCCATTATCGCACACCACCAGGCCGGGCTTGAGTGGTGAAGGTGTTACGCTGACCGGATGAGGAGGAGAAAGCGGAGTAGGAGGGGGAGGCAAAGGGAAATGCCCTGCAATCCTCGGTGGTGGAAGGACAAGCGCCAAACTACTATCCGGGTCAGGCCCACCCGCCACTACATTTGCCCAGTGTGCAGTTAGCAAGATATTGCATCCCTGCCCGTGCTTACTGGTCCACGTATCAGTGGTTATGTGGACCTTGCCACAGATGGCGTTGCGCAGTGCACACTTGATCTTGTCCCCAACTTGTTTATGCAGGGAAGGAATGGCTCGCCTGGAAAAATAGTGGCGGCTGGGAACCACGTACTGTGGGACAGCCACCGCCATCAGGTTTTTTAAAACTGTCCGTGTCCACCAGACGGAATGACAGCATTTCAAAGGCCAGGAATTTTGAAATGCTGGCATTCAGGGCCAGGGATCGCGAGTGGGTGGGGGGGTACTTCCTCTTTCTCTCCAGTGTTTGGAAGATGGACAGCTGTAAGCTTCCATGGGACCATGGTGTGGAAATGCTTGGGGACGGTGGCGGACATGTTGGCGTTGCTGTCACATTGTCTGTTTGCTGGGTGGCAGGTGACACTGGCACTGTAGAGGTGGAGAAAGAGGCCAAGGCAGCAGCAGAAGAGGAAGCAGGAGGAGCCCGAGCCCTTTCTTGGATTTTGAGGTGCTTATTCCACTGCAGCTCGTGCTTTGCATGTAGATGCCTGGTCATGCAGGTTGTACTCAGGTTTAGAACATTTATGCCTCGCTTCAGGCTCTGATTGCACAGCGTGCAAACCAAACGTGTCTTGTCGTCAGCACTTTGTCTGAAGAACTGCCACGCCAGGGAACTCCTTTGAGCTGCCTTTGGTGTGCCAAGTCCCTGGTTGCGGTGGCTAGTAGCAGGCGTACTGTCTAGGGGACGGTCGCTCCGCTTTTGCAACCTGTTTCCTCTTTTGCTATGCTGGTGCCTCTGTGCGACCACCACCTCTTCCTCCAAACTGCACACGTCACTCGCATGACCTTCATTCCATGTGGGGTCTAGGACCTCATCATCCTCCACATCATTTTCTACCCACTCTTCACCACTGCCCTCCTGGTCAGTCTGCACACTGTAAAAAGCCTCAGTTTCGTCATCATCAGAGACGTGCTGTGGTGGTGTTTCCATGTCCTCATCCTGAAACAGGAGTGGTTGGGCATCGGTGCACTCAATGTCTTCCACTTCTGGGGCAGAGCTATGTGGATGGCCCACTGAATGCACACCAGCAGAGTCATCAAAAAGCATACGAGACTGCTGCATGACTTGGGGCTCAGACTGCTTGGCTGATTTACAAGGGGCTGAGGTGAAAGACAGATGGCCATGGGGTTCAGGTGCCAACTCTGAGCTTTCAGCAAGGGACTGGGTGGGAGACAATGTGAAGGAACTGGAGGCATTGTCTGCCATCCAATCTACTATCGCCTGTACTTGTTCTGGCCTCACCATTCGTTGGGCGGCATTTGGGCCTACCATATAACGACCACGTCCTCTCCTTGCAACAGGAGCTTCACCAACACCAGCAGCACCACGACCCTTATCTGACGCTCTCCTCATTCTGGACGCAAATATACTATTTAGCACAAATTTATATTATTTTTTATAACACTAATCTGTCCCTCACGCCAGCAGCAGGAACCTCTCCCTACACCAGTATGAGATGATTTTATAATGCTAATCTGTCCCTCACACCAGCAGCAGGAACCTCTCCCTAAACCAGTATGAGATGATTTTATAACGCTAATCTGTCCCTCACTCCAGCAGCAGGAACCTCTCCCTACACCAGTATGACATGATTTTATAACACTAATCTGTCCCTCACACCAGCAGCAGGAACCTCTCCCTATACTAGTATGAGATGATTTTATAACGCTAATCTGTCCCTCACACCAGCAGCAAAAACCTCTCCCTACACCAGTATGAGATGATTTTATAACGCTAATCTATCCCTCACACCAGCAGCAGGAACCTCTCCCTATACCAGTATGAGATGATTTTATAACGCTAATCTGTCCCTTACAGCGGCGGCAGCATTCTCTCCCTACACTAGTCTGAGATCATGTGACATGCAGTGCTACCTGACTCCAGCTTATATCGAGGATGGGTCACATGATGCACCGGCCAATCACAGCCATGCCATTAGTAGGCATGGCTGTGATGGCTTCTAAGGGCAAACGAGTGAAATGCTTGTTGATTGGCTGCCCTGCAGCTATTCAAAAGGCATGAAAAAATACCCGAACCCAGACTTTTTCTCAAATGTCCGGGTTCGGGACACAAACACCCTAAAGTCCGGTACGAACCCGAACTTTACAGTTCGGGTTCACTCAACTCTACTCAAAACACATTCTGCTACTTCTCCTAAATATGAGGCTGCCACATGTAAGATTTTTTTCTTTGGGCAGGAGCCCAAAATCCAATAAACACCTTTAGGCTTTCAAGGATCATAAATTGCATATTTATTTCCATACTACCTGTCACATTTTTGGAGACCCTACAGCACAAGGACAGTAGAAACGCCCACAAAATGACTACATTTTGAAAGCAAGCACCCCAAGGTATTTTCTAGCAGGCATGTTGAGTCTTTTGAAGATTTAATTTTTTGCCACATTTTTGGAAAATGTGGAAAGGAAGTGAATTATTTTTTTCACAAAGTTGTCAATTAAATCAAGATAATTGACAGCATGAGCATTGTCACGAATCACACACGCCCACGGCGACTAGCTAACCGCGACGTGCGTGCCGTCACTGGGAGTATCTGAGGGAATAAGGGGGAACTTATACTGCCGTAAGATTTCACTGTGCTTTCACAGCCCACACTACCTTCGGCCACCGCTAGAGGGAGACTCCTCTCCAATCCAGCTATCCTGCAAGCTAAAACCCCGGTGCTAATCACTCTTCCCACTGTCCACACACCCACACCAGACCCACAATAACCAATAGCCTGCCGCCACTCAGCAGTTCATCCTCGGATTGGTCTGCTGAGCCACCACACACACACAGATCTCCGTCTAGCAGATCTGTTCATTTACAATTGGCATGCAATCTACCCACACACAGAGCAATTGCACACCGATTGGCCTGTAGCTTGAACCGAATATTAAGGCACTAAAATACAACAATCTCTCTAGAGATATGAGTTTTAGGTTAGTACACAGAAGTCACTTATTAATTTTAACATTTAATATCCCGAAAGTGGGCAGTGCATAAAATATGTACAAAGAAAAAAAAAGTTACGAAAAGATAAACAGACAATACATAGAAATGGCAATTCGCTATGAAAATAAAAGGGAATAAAAACAGAAATAAACATTACGTTACTGCAGTCTATCCCTGGACAGAAGTGAGTGTAGAATGGGTCGAAACCTCTCAGTTTAGAACTGACTCCGTAGAGGAGACAACTTGGAACAATGAGACTCCCCAATTTATTGAAATATGGATGTGGGCTGGACGTTAGCCCCCGGCAAATCAACCCTGGGGGGAGTTCCCGTCCCAGCCCACAGGATGTTTCAACGTCAAACTGCATCAGAACGGCGCTGACCACTGGATCATGGATAGGATTTCCAAAACCAGCGCCTTTTCCTGTACGCGACAGTGCCAAACACGATCTACCTGCTGCAGCTTAGCGCCGCCTAACGGTTTTGTGCATTTTTCTGAGACCCAAAACCAGCTACCAATATAGAGTGATATGTGCTGGTAGCTTATCACCCATACGATCCAAAGGAATTATTTTAATCTCTCTGCCGCGAATATTTCAGCTTTTATGAGAGATGAAATATATTCTTTTGATCTGTTGATAGTAACCAAAGCTTGTAGACTTTGTGGGACCTAGCAACCCCCCCCCCCCCCCCCTGCGGTTCCTGCAGCCGGGGAGGCTAGAACTCCTGTTTGAAGCTCAAAGAAGGTGACAATGATGGCTGTGATTGGTAACTATTATTAGTGTCTAGGTGTTAAATAGATCAACTGGACTCTTGAGCTTGCTTAGTTCTATTTAGATGCTAATGAAATGACATATGGCCTGGCTAACATCGCATGCTATACTTTTCATCACTCAGAATTAAACTACATCCACAATCATACTATTTCTATAAATCACATCACATCTTGCTAAGGCAAACTATCTTACACTTTCCATTTATTTTACAAGCATGCTTAGAATTTCACCCCAAACATATTATGCTACCCCTTCTGAGTATAGGAACATCGCATGTGTGAGACTTTTATAATGTTTGGACTGGTTATGTAGCAGACATTGTATCTTGTGTATGACAAAAATCACCCAAAATTGTATCAAAAACACTGTACTCTTGCCTCTGTACAAGTAGTCTTTCACACTGAGGCCGTTTTTAGGTGTTTTAGCACTAGAAATATCCTCTGTAAAATTCCTTAAAACTGCCTCCCATTCATTGCAATGGGTCTTTTCACACTGGGGCGGTGTGCTTGTGGTACGTTAGGAAAAGTCCTGCAAGCAGCATCTTTGGGGCGGGTTGGGAGTGCTGTAAATGGTGCTCCCAAAACGCCACTGTACATTGCAATGAATGGGAAAAGTACTTCAGAAGTGCCACAAAACGGGCCTTTTTTGTTTTTTTTTACACAAAAAAGTGGCCCACAAGAGGCAAAAAAGCCCCACTAAAATGCCGCTAAAGCACAGCTAAAACAACCGGCGCTGCAGTGTGAAAGTGGTCTTAGTGTAGTGCACCTATAGTAGCCCCATTCCTATAAGCCAAGCATGCCTAACGGTATGTGGCTATCCCTAGCAATGCCATGTTTACTGGCCAGGAGGCTGAACACGGTGAACAAAATTTCCTCTGGTTTCAGGAGTTGTCCTCGGGATGGCTGGCATTGGTGTCTCACAAAAACATAGTCAGCAGGATGTGCAGATGGGTCAGTTGAGACATCAGGCAGAGACATGTCAACAAACAGACAAAGGATCAGTCCTCCAGGCAACAAGCAGAAATGTGGTCAATAAACTGGACAGACTCGAATAGGTGGCAGGCAGAGGCAACACTGCACTGGTGTAGCGCTGATCAGGTGATCAGGAACACTATTCCTGGAAACAAAAAGGAGGCGCCTCTAAGTGTAAACCGTAAGAAGTTTTTATTAAAAAGACATCAGTCAATTGGCTACTCACATGACTTAAAAAGGGTATGGCACATGGAACCAGAAGAATGCTCAACCGGTGAAGAGTATGGCATCAGTTCCCCGAGACCTAGTAAGCAGCTAGTCATCCGTGCGGATGGGATCGTCAGTGGGGCCATCCGTTCGTGGAACCGTCCGTTCGTGGATGGTAGGAACGATCGTCTCCGTGCCGGCAGCTGGGGGATTCCAGAACGAGGCTTGGCTGCACTGGTCGCAGCGAGGTGAAGTCATCAATCCGCGACGCGTTTCAGAGCGTACAGACCGCGGTGTGAAGGCAGTCGCGCTCTTTCATCAGGCTAACTAAGATGGTGTGCCGCCATCTATTTGTAGTCCCTGGGAGTAAATAATGGTGTCTAATTGGATCCTGATTGGTCTGTACGCTCTGAAACGCGTCGCAGACTGATGACATCACCCCGCTGCGACCAGTGCAGCCAAGCCTCGTTCTGGAATCCCCCAGCTACCGGCACGGAGACGATCGTTCCTACCATCCACAAATGATTCCACGAATGGACGGTTCCACAAACGGACGGCCCCACTGACGATCCCATCCGCACGGGTGAATAGCTGCTTACTAGGTCTCGGGGAACTGATGCCGTACTCTTCACCGGTTGAGCATTCTCCTGGTTCCATGTGCCATACCTTTTTTAAGTCATGCGAGTAGCCAATTGGCTGATGTCTTTTTAATAAAAATTTCTTACGGTTTACACTTAGAGGCGCCTCCTTTTTGTTTCTTGTCTACATTTGCGGTTTTGGCTTTCCCTCACATGAGAGCAGCTCTGGGTGTATATACCGGATTTCTTCTTATTTATCCACATTATTGGACTATTATGTACTTTGTTCTGGACTTTAATGGTTAACAATAGGGATGGGGACTCTATGCACCTGTTGATGCGCCTGATACTTGTTGTTTTTAGGAACACTATTGCTGGCTGCACTAGCTCTGACACTACTGATGCGGTGGCGATCAGGGACACTATTATTGTCTTACACTGGGGCTTGTGTGGCAGTATTCAGGAACACTTGCTGGCTGCACTGGTCTGGTGATACTGGGACTGGTGTGACATTGGTCAAGAACACTGTTGCTGGCTTACACTAGATTAAGAACCCTGGGACTGATGTGGCAGTGATCAGGGACATTGTTGTTGGCTGAGGCTTCATGTATACTAGCAGCTCCTAAACTTAGGTTTAGGAGCTTTTGGAATTTTTTTGCCAAAGCTCCTAAAGCTCAACTCCATAAAAGCCTACAGTGGATATACAGTATCTCACAAAAGTTTTTTGTAAACATTTTTGTAAACATTTTATCAGATCTTTTCATGTGACAACACTGAACAAATGACACTTTGCTACAATGTAAAAGTAGTGAGTGTACAGCTTGTATAACAGTGTGAATTTGCTGTCCCCTCAAAATAACTCAACACACAGCCATTAATGTCTAAACAGCTGGCAACAAAAGTGAGTACACCCCTAAGTGAAAACACCCAAGTTGGGCCCAATTGGCCATTTTCCCCTTCCGGTGTCATGTGACTCGTTAGTGTTACAAGGTTTCAGATGTGAATGGGGAGCAAGTGTGTTAAATTTGGTGTCATCCCTCTCACTCTCTCATACTGGTCACTGGAAGTTCAACATGGTGCCTCATTTTTTTTTTTTTCCAAGAAAATTTTATTTAGTATAACATGAGTATACAATAAGACCATAGTCAAAACGCAAGGCATTGCAAGTACAGAACAAGAAAAGATAATAGCAAAGGGAAATCATAATGTGTGGCAAGACAAAGTAAGTTATAAGGTCAGTACGGTCTATTATAACAATATCACATAACAGATGTCTTAACAGCTGGGTGTGTTATAAGTATTGTAGAGCTTTAAGAAGTTAAGGGGGTAGCATGTAAGCATAGGGGATAGGGCTAATTGCTTCAGTTTTGTCTTATGACGTACCACTTCAAGTGTATAGGTCTGTGAGTTACATGTGACCCGCACATATAGACTCTGGAATACGTGTATAGAGAGGAGGGGGGGGGGGTGAGAGGGGTACGGAGGGGGAGGGCAAAGAGAGGAAGAGAAAAAAAAAAATTGGAAAATGGGTGGATTGGGTATGTTGTGGTGAGGCTGGGTAGGAATAACTATCGGCAGATAGACTCTGTGGGTTGGGAAAACTATTGTTTATATAAAAGATTATGTTGTATTAGTTAGTGTTATTATTTGTCAGGTATTCATTTGAGAGTTTAAACCTGTACCATTTTGCCCAGGTATAGGCGTGTTTTGCAGGGGTGTCGTTGGATATGGCGATTAGTTCCTCCATTGCCGCAATTTTATCAATTTGTTTATACCAATCCTGTAAGGAGGGTACATTGGCGGTTCCCCAGAGTCTCGGTACACAAAGTTTGGCTGCATTGATTAGATTGATGGTAAGCGATTTACGATAGGTACTAGTGCTTGTTTGTTGTAGGTGGAGTAGGAATTGTTCGGGTTTTAATTGTAAGTTTTGGGAGATTATAAGATTGATTTGCGAGTGTATTTTTCCCCAAAAGGGAGCAATTCCTGTGCACTGCCACCAGATATGCAGGAGGCTGCCTAGACTTTGTTTACATCTCCAGCAGATGTGTAGACGACCTCTACATTTGTTTCAGATCCGTCGGAGGACGTATAGACCACCGTCACGTGTCCTTAACGAGGGAAAACCCCTTTTTATGTGAGCGTTTAGTTAGAATATTAGAGGGTTTTGAATGTTAATTTTGGGCTTGTTAAGGATGAGGTGGATGTTGTTTGTTCGTGATCATGGATAGCATTTAGCGAATGGTAGTTAGATTAGTTACGTCGGTTTGAAACACATGGCTCTGAGACCCCTTGGCGGTTACATGGGAGGAATGTCCTAACCATATTTGTTTAACTATTTTAACGCCGTTACCTCCTTGATTAGCGGTATAGGTTGC
>BLSH010488509.1:19735-37063 GCA_018402905.1 Glandirana rugosa | reverse complement strand
ATTTTAGAACAATAATCTGTCCCTCGCAGCACCAGCAGGAACATCTCCCTATAGAACTAGGAGATGATTTTAGAACAATAATCTGTCCCTGACAGCACCAGCAGGAACCTCTCCCTATAGCAGTAGGAGATGATTTTAGAATATGAATCTGTCCCTTACAGCACCAGCAGGAACCTCTCCCTATAGAACTAGGAGATGATTTTAGAACAATAATCTGTCCCTTACAGCACCAGCAGGAACCTCTCCCTATGTCACTAGGAGATGATTTTAGAACAATATTCTGTCCCTTACAGAACCAGCAGGAACCTCTCCCTATAGCAGTAGGAGATGATTTTAGAACAATAATCTGTCCCTCACAGCTCCAGCAGGAACCTCTCCCTATTGAACTAGGAGATGATTTTAGAAAAAGAATCTGTCCCTCACAGCACCAACAGGAACCTCTCCCTCTAGCAGTATGTGATGATTTTAGAACAATAATCTGTCCCTCACAGCACCAGCAGGAACCTCTCCCTATAGCAATATGTGATGATTTGAGAACAATAATCTGTCCCTTACAGCACCAGCAGGAACCTCTCCCTATAGCAGTAGGAGATGATTTTAGAACAATAATCTGCCCCTCACAGCTCCAGCAGGAACCTCTCCCTATAGAACTAGGAGATGATTTTAGAACAATAATCTGTCCCTCACAGCACCAGCAGGAACTTCTCCCTCTATCAGTATGTGATGATTTTAGAACAATAATCTGTCCCTTACAGCACCAGCAGGAACCTCTCCCTATAGAGCTAGGAGATGATTTTAGAACAATAATCTGTCCCTCACAGCACCAGCAGGAACCTCTCCCTATAGCAGTATGTGATGATTTTAGAACAATAATCTGTCCCTCATAGCACCAGTAAACTGTACCTAATCCAGTATCAGATGGTTTTAGAACGCTAAACTTTTCTCTCACAGCACCTCCAGGAACCTTTCTATAACACAGGATGAGATGATTTTAGAACAATAATCTGTCCCTCACAGCACCAGTAAACTGTATCTAATCCAGTATCAGATGGTTTTAGAACGCTAAGCTTTCCCCTCACAGCACCTCCAGGAACCTTTCTGTAATACAGGATGAGATGATTTTAGAACAATAATCTCTCCCTCACAGCACCAGTAAACTGTACCTAGTCCAGTATCAGATGGTTTTAGAACGCTAAGCTTTCCCCTCACAGCACCTCCAGGAACCTTTCTGTAATACAGGGCGAGATGATATTAGATCGGTAATCTATCCCTCACAGCAATTGTAAACTGTACTTGGTCCAATATCAGATGGTTTTAGAACGATAAGCTTTCCTCTCACAGCACCGCCAGGAACCTGTCTGTAATGGAGGATGAGGTGATATTAGATCGGTAATCTATCCCTCACAGCAGTAGTAAACTCTACCTAGTCCAGTATCAGATTGTTTTAGTATGCTAAGCTTTCCCCTCACAGCACCGCCAGGAATCTGTCTGTAATGCAGGATGAGATTATATTAGATCGGCAATCTCTCCCTCACAGCGCCGGCAGCATGCTCTCCCTACACTAGCCTGAGACAATGTGACACACGGCATATGTGACTTCAGCTCATATAGAGGCTGGGTCACATGATGCACTAGCCTATCACAGCCATGCCATTAGTAGGCATGGCTGTGATGGCTTCTAAGGGGAAACGAGTGAAACGCTTGTTGATTGGCGGCCCTGTAGCTATAGAAAAGGCGAGCAAAATACCCGAATACCGAACCCAGACTTTTTTGCAAATGTTCGGGTTCTTGGCACGGACACCACCAAAGTCCAGTATGGACCCAAACTTTACAGTCCGGGTTTGCTCAACTCTACTCCAGAGGTGTTAAACCGGACTGGGTTTCCATAGAGAGGCAGGCTATTTTAAGACACACCCCGGATTACCTGGCGTGGTGCCCTCCAAAAATGCATCCGCCAGTTTTGGCACCCACTCTCTCACACTCTCTAGCAATTCAGGACCGTATAGTCAAGCAAAACAAGATGTCTTCTCCATGGCGCCCGCTCTCACACCTCTTGAATAATCCCCTGTTCCCACCGGGTGAAGATATTAAAGCCTTTAGCTGGTGGCTCAATAAGGGCTTATTCAGGATCGGGCATTTCGTCAGTCCTAACGGCCCCTTGTCCCGTAAACACTGCATTAACAAACTAGAGATGCCCTCATCCGAGCTTTTTAGGCTACACCAAATCTCACATTTTATCAATTCTCTTCAGCCTGATAAGTCTATGAATGTCACCCCATATGAACATTGGTGTTCCCAGATAACGGACATGAGGGGAGGGATATCGCTGGTCTATAGGGGACTGGCGGATTCATTGGATAAGGCTCCATACATGATCAACTGGGAGAAGGATCTCGGGCTGGATTGGGACCTGGACACTTGGCACAAAGTGCTTCATAGATCTTTTAGAGGGATGAATAATGTGTCCCTGACGGAGGCGAATGTAAAAATCTTAACTAGATGGTACTTAGTGGCCGCTAGACTAGCTAATATGTATTCTTAGGCCTTTCCTCTGTTTTAGAAATTGTGGTCATATAGCTCTATTCTACATATCCTCTGGGAGTGCCCCAGGATTAGGAAATTTTGGAATTCTATATTTGGATTAATACTGAAACTCACCGTTACCTATCCATCAAAGCCCGACGATAGGTTTACTAAACCAAAGTGTCCCAGGGGTATCCAAAAGCTGTCAGATCCTTATTATGTTCATTTTGCTGGGAGCAAAACTAACAATAACTAAAAGTTGGAAAGCCTCATCAGAGTCATTTCAACAAGCGAAACTGAGAATCTCCTGGCTGATGGAGAAAGTAGCAAGCTCTATACGGGACAGAATGGGGTCTTTCAGAAATATTTGGGAGCCATGGGCGACATATATGGCGGTAACCATTTAGTTACCCCTTAGTATAAACAATCTGGTGCGGGGGGGTGGGGAGGGTCGGCTTGAGCATCCTTGAACAATTAGGAGAAAGCCTTCATCTTCCTCTTCTTTTCTTCTTCTTTTTTCCTTTCTCTTTCTTTCTTTCCTAGCTTCGCCCTTGCTCTCTACTGGTCTGTAAAGATTGTTATTCATTTTCATTTTCGAGATGTCAGACTGATTATATCTGGTTAGAAATAGCAGATGAGTAGAACATGGATGTGAGAACTAGATTTAAGAAGCAACAAAGAGGTGAAGTGGAGGCGGATACTGGGGGGCTTAGCAGGTATGACCACAGTATGTTCCCACAGGGGTGGTTTGCTTGCTGCCACAGTAGCTACCTCTACTGCAGTTTAGTAGGGCAGATTTCTTTTTTTTAGGCCCACATTCTATAGCAGTGAAGTTGCTGCTTTAATAATTTAGTTGCTCCACACATGCTTGTTAACTTGGTGTCTGATATCCAAAATCTGTTTAATGCATAGTATATACCGGAAAATGTTTTGTCTAATACTTTTAGTTATACAGATATACGATTCGTCGAAAAGGACTTTAACAATTATACGGATCGGTATGTAAAAACCGCTGTAAAACTTCTGTGTCTTCTATTATGAAAATCACAATAAACACTATTGAAATAAAAAAAAAAAAAAATTATTAACTAAAGGATTGTTTATCCTGGGAATATTGTATTGCCTTAGGGAATCAGCAAGGAATCTATTTCCCTGCTTTAGCAAATTGGAGCGTGCTTTGTAAGGGTTTTATGTATTTTATGAATCAATGAAAATCATTCTCTGATTTGATGAAGGGGAGAGGTAGGGTGGCGACTTCACTCTCTCCCCCTCTTCCAATTAGAGAACACTTTGCATTCATTCAGAAAGTGCAAATATTTTTTGACCCTTGTGCTGAGTGGACAACCTCCTGTGTTAAGAATGCAAGAGGTCAGTCACTCAGCAGAGGAGCTGGAAGCAAGTATAGATCCCTAAAGTAGCAATTTCTAGCTTCCGGGGGTGTTGGTCAGGTACAGCATATACTATATACCATGCCTATATGTAGTACTATCCCCATAGGGGTCGCTGATGTCTGGGTCCCCACTGCTGCACAGCAAGTCACATAGCATTTCCTTCATTCACTCAAACACAGAAAATTAGTCCTTGGCTTGTTTTTGTTGTTTTATTAGGGGATGATAATTTGGAAGGAGTAGGGAATTGGATTTAGATCAGTGCTGCTGTGGCCCATGTCTATTTTTGGGCTTTCTTAGTCCGCTGCCAGGCCCACTCATGGGGATTGGCTAAGGGCCCATAAATATTCAAGGCAGCTCTTTCTCACCTCCACCCACTAGTTCCAGAACGTTCTCCAATATTCTAGAAACAGGGGGAGGCACCAGAGAGCTGCCAGGATGAGTCATCCAGCCCTGGTCTCTAGTAACCCGGACCCAGATTTAATAAATCAGGTCTAACCCAGAGCCAACTATGTTTTTCCTACTCTCATTACTAATAGCACGCCCTAGAGGGTACTACATGTATATTAGCTGGACCAATGCAACTATGTATAAAATATCCGTCACTAGAATTCTACAATTTTATCATGCTATGATGATGCAATGTTACAAGCCTTAAAAATTGCAATAGATTGTCAGTTAGCTTGCTAACCAAAGATTTAAACATTTTTTACATAGGATTGTGATGTGTTGTTATGAGCCTTAAAACGTGCAATATATTTCAAACTTCTTTACCAAGCACTACATTTTGCTAACATCTGCAAATAGGTTTCCAAAACAATGTTTATGCTTTTGTCTGACTCAATGCCGCAACAGATTGTTAGCTTTTTTAGCAAATAGCAAACACACAATATTACTGTAAACCTTCTACCTATCAGGAGCCACATTATGTACAAAAAACAAACAACTTTGCTTCTCCACACACCACTTTTAAAGACAGCCTACACTAGTGTGTTTGGTTTATTTATGGAATATTTGCATATATGTCTTACTCCTGATTATTCATTGCTAGGGGAGGCAGTGAAATGTCACATCATATAAACATATATAATTACAAAATGGCATTATTCAAAATGATGCAAGTGGTTTCCTATCCATGACATCCAGAGTGTAGGCCAGTCATAAAGGAAAATCCCCCCACCCCCAAGAAAAATAAAAGCAAAATCCCAAAACCTCTTTATGATGAAATGTCTGAACATAATTTCAGTTATCATTCATGTGAATCAGCTGGAGAGGAAATGTAACATTATTTGCTCATCACGAATCATCATTATCTCATAACAGTCACAGATGGTTCACTCTAATTGCCTTTACGCATTACTAGTAGCTGCTAGTAATTCTTGTATTCACTTATTGCCAAAGTGTCATCTCACTATTTAACAGCATAATCCATTCTTGCAAACTCTGATGTTAGAACCTAGGGTTGGAATCTTCATTTTTCAAGAACTTCTCTAATTCATCTTGGTTGGGATTAACTGTTTTCCAATTGCCTACACCCTATTGTTGCTGCATCCTCCTTTCTTTCCACCAAAAATGAGGTCTTACTTGATTAACTTCACAAATTTCACAACAACAAAGTAACCAAAAATCTGATTAATCACCAGTCAGTATTCCTGATCACTGCCACACCAGTCATATGATGACAGTATTTAAAAAAAATGTAATAAAAAAAACACATTTTATTTAATTTCTTCATTTTCCAAAAAATTGTGTCAAACATTACAATTTGAAAACTCGTCATGCCTCTTACTAAATATCTCAGACTATCTACTTTCCAAAAGTGGGTCATTTTGGGGGGTATTTGTACTGTCCCGGCATTTTAAGGGCCCTAAGAAATTAGATCGGCCATCAGTACATCAGGATTGATAATTTTTCAAATATATATATATATATATATATATATATATATATATATATATATATATCATAGTTTGTAGGTGCTATAACTTTCACACAAACCAATTAGCACTTTCGCTGCCAGGCCCTGTGCTCCATTTTATACACCCAGGTGGCCAGACCATTTTTGCAATTTTTCCTTTGTTTTATAATTTTTCACTTATAGCTTCCAAAGTTTGTAAAATACCCCCCAAACCATATATTTTCTGAAAGCACATGCTCAGTAGAATAAAAAGAAGGTGCTACTTATTTTTAAGGTCCCACGATATTTGCGCAAATGTTTATCAAAACAATATTTTTGCTAAAAATCCACTAAAATCATGATTAACAGATAAATACACAGCATATTTTACAAAAATCTTAACCTGTATTGTATAACAAACATTTGTAACTTCTAAATTGCGCCTTTTTGCAAAATGGTGCAAATTGAACGGACGCAAAAGTGTAAATATCCAAATTTCTCTAAAAATCGGAAGGTTTTCATTTTTCCCTTACAGCTTTCAGAGTTTGTGAAAGACCCCCAAAACCATATATTTTCTGAAAGCATATGACCTTTAGAATAAAAAGAAGGTGCTACTGAATTTTTAGACCCCGCGGTATTTGCGCAAATATTTATCAAAACAATATATTCACAAAAAATAAACTAAAACCATTATTAGCAGATAAAAACACAGCTAATTTTACAAAATCCCTGCTAAATCCATACTAAATATAAAAGCTTAACCTGTATGGAGTTAATAAATAACAAAAAAATGTAATTTCTTCATTGCTCCTTTTTGCAAAATGGTGAAAATCAAACTTAAGCAAAAATGTAAATGACCAAATTTCTCTAAAAATCTTAAGATTTTCATTTTTCCCTTACAGCTTTCAGAATTTGTGATAGAGCTCCCAAACCACATATTTTCTGAAAGCATATGACCTCTAGAATAAAAAGAAGGTGCTACTGATTTCTTGGGCCCTGCAGTATTTTCACAAATGTTTATCAAAACAATATTGTCGCTAAAAATACACTAAAATCATTATTAGCAGATAAAAACACACAATTTTACAAAATTCCTGCTAAATATAAAAGCTTATCTTGTGTTGAGTTAATAAATAATGAATATTTGTACATTTTAAATTGCGCCTTTTTGTAAAATGGTGAAAATCGAACATACCCTCAAATTTTTCTAAAAATCTGGAGGTTTTCATTTTTCACTTACAGCTTTCAGAGTTTGCTAGACCCTCCAAACCATATGTTTTCTGAAAGCATATGATCTCTGGAATAAAAGGAAGGTGCTACTGATTTTTTAGGCCCCGCAGTATTTGCGCAAATGTTTATCAAAACAATATTTTCGCAAAAAATACACTAAAATCATTAATAGTGGATTCATACATGGCAAAATGTACATAATTCCTGCTAAATTCCTAGCAAATATAAAAGTTAAAACTGTATTGAGTTAATAAATAACACATATTTGTACATTTTAAATTGCACCTTTTTGTGAAATGGTGAAAACTGAAGTACGTAAAACTGTAGAAAAAACAATTTACTCTAAAAATCCGAAGGTTACCATTTTTCTCTTACAGCTTTCAAAATTTGAAAAGACCCCTCAAACTAGACATTTTCTGAAAGCAATGACCTGTAGAATACAATAAAAGTGCTACTGATTTTTTGGGCCCCGCAATAATTGGGCAAATGTTCATCATATCGTTATTTTCAGTAAAAATACACTAAAATCATTAATAGTACATATAAACGCAATATAACTTACAAAATTCCTGCTAAATTGCTACTAAAGCATCATTCACATGTGGCATACTAAAGTGTATACCCATGGAGGGCCAAGTTTACCCGCACAGGGATGCACAGGTGTTCCGTGCACCCCCGTACAGGCAGTCCTATTTATGTCATTTGGGATGCAATGGCTACACAGGCATAGCTGCTGTTCCCAATCTGACATCACCTGTTTGTGCAGGTGCTACATCCCAAATGACATCAATGGGACTGCCTGCACAGAGATGCACGGAACACCTGTGCGTCCCCATAAAGGTGCACTGTGTATGCCCTGTGTGAACAAGGCCTAGGCCCCTTTCACACAAGCAGACTGATCGGCTCTGTGGAGAGGCTGATGTAAATGAACTTGTGTCTGTTTACACCCGCCTGCATCCATACAGTCCAGTCTGCTAAAAACAGGTGGATGGGGATCCCATTCCCCATCCATCTAGGAAATCGAATCGGATGGTATCAGATGGAAATGGACATGTGGTCCGTTTCCATCCAACTGCCCCATAGAGAACAGGGGGCTGTTTCCATGTCTGCTCTGCATCAGCGGAGCGGACACGGACCTGTCATCTGCCTGCTCAGCAGGGATCAGCAGACACATACACTGAGCAGGCAGATCTGCTTGAGAGAGTCCGCTCCATGTGAAAGGGGTCAGGGGCGCTGGACTCATACATTTGTATGAATTTTTTTTTTTTCAAACCACGTGATTAGAACCTAAGGCTCTAATTGGCTTGAAAAAGGTTGGGCTCGGGTGCAGAGCGAACCCACCCACTTATGACAATAGCAAATTAATATTCACTATTGTCTTCTGACTTCTCCTCTTGGCCAATCAGGACAGGAGGGTTGGCCAGAAGGAGAAGCCAAGGAAGCTTTTTTTTTCTTTTTACTTCTTATATTTTTTTTGTTTTATTTTTTTTCACATTTTCTTTTTTTTTGGGGGGGTGTATTTCGTGAGATATTAGAGGTCTAAACAGACCCCCATATCTCTCTTTTTGAGACTAAGAAAGGGACTGAAAATAGTCCCTTTCTCAGTCAACAGCACTTTAGTTGTAGTTGAATGAATGGAATTCCATTCATTCCTAAAATGACAAACTAATACATTGTATCAATGGCGGTTTACTTGTATCAGCGAGTGATACAATCTATCAGCTGTTAGTAGATATAGGGGCAATCGCTGCCTATATCCACTGTGCTATAGGGGTGGGCTTGGTAAACACATGTGTACCAAGCCCCCAAGCCCCAGATGCACACCTACCAGCACCGCCCCCCCTCCCCTGTGCTCTCAGCATGTCAGATTGCTGGAGCTCAATGTGGCCATCAGCTACAGGCTGCTGGAGGGGAAGTGGGGATGCCTCCGGAGCAGGGATGGATGGGGGTGTGGAGGCCGGTATGGGGGGTGCTTTGACTGGTGGGGGGGACACATTTGGATCCCCCCCAAGCCCCATGCAGCACCTGAAGCTGGCGGGATCGGCAGAGGAAGGATGCCGGCTTATGATGGTAGCTGTAGGGGAATCGGATTGTGCAGGGAGGGTTGGATCAGGTGGAGGGGGGGGCAATTAGTGCTGGGGGTAAAGAAGCAGTGAAGGGGATAGGAGAGAAGAGTGGGGGGCAGTTTAAGAAAAAAGTTAGTGGCCAGAGGTAGAGAGGCAGGGGACATGGAAGCAGCGGCATGGAGGGGGGGGGGCGGTCAGATTTAGGGTTAATAACGCTGATCAGTGGATTGTAATCCACTGATCAGAGTTATAGAATTGTTCAGCAGAGTCTGCTGAACAATTCTGATATAAGTTTATGGTCATTTATGTGACCATGAGCTTATAGCAGAGAGAGAAAAATTAGGTCAGTATGGCGTACGGACATGGCAGTGAATGGGTTAATATACACTTATTGGGATTTTGTTCTACAAGAAACATGCAGCAGAATAAAGTTTGGCCTAATATAAATTTAAATGTATCTTCCCTATAGTATTGCATGACTGCGCAATTAGCACTGGCACAGTGCTGAATAGCAAAAAAATGGTCTGGTCCTAATGGGGATAAAGCCTTTCTAAGGTCAAGTGGTAGTAATTATCTAATTCAGTGTGAATTTTTTTAGGAGCCCCATTGGGGGGGCTTCAGTGAAATATCAGTGTGAAGAAAAATATTGCGCTAACTGTAAGTTACAACAGCTGCCAACACCACAATCAAACAAATTGTGCGAATGTATCATAGGGGTTATTGTGTAGCTCTAATTGGAACTAAGGAAGTAACATTAATCACAAGAGTGGCTGGAGAAATGTATAAATAAAGTGACGTGTGAAAAAATATAAACGTATAAATAAAAACATATTTATATGGTGTCACCATCAGAAAGGGATCCACCTTCAACCACACATGGGCCCAAAAATGTAAAAGACGGTTTTCAGAAATGAAGTTATTGTGTGTGGCAGAGAATGCAGTATAGTCCACCACTATTCAGAATCATGGAAAAAACATAATGAAAGTTATAGAAAGTTCAAACAGTTCATAATGGACTTCAAAATCTAGGGAATCCTCTTAGCAGGGCATCTGAATCTTCAAGGAGTCCCTAAAAGTGACTATGAACCCCCGACTCTACGAAGATTAAAGGCTTACCAGACGGCCAATGAAAGCGCTCGTTGATAAAATCTCCTAAGAGACGCCAGTCTTTCCCAAGGAAGAAGAACCCGGCTTTTTATTCACATAATGGTAACGTAAGAGTTAGTTTATTAATAAAGGAAAATATTACACTTACATCCAAATGTTAAAAAGCGAGCTCGTCATAAATATAGCGCAACAGCATAGGATCAGCAGTCACCCTGACTGCTGATCCTATGCTGTTGCACTATATTTATGATGAGCTCGCTATTTAACATTTGGATGTAAGTGTAATATTTTCCTTTTTTAATAAACTCACTCTTACGGATTCACACTATGTGAGGTCTTTCTTTCCTTCTATATCGGGCATAATACCGTGTTTCCCCGAAAATAAGACCGGGTCTTATATTAATTTTAGTCACAAAAACACACTAGGGCTTATTTTCAGGGTAGGGCTTATTTATTTACGGTATGTACATTAAACAACATTTATTCAAATAGCGATACAGTCATCTCCATTTCCCTTTGAACCATTGGTCCTAATCTTTCATTTATAGCAATATATGGTACGGTAGCTCTCCCTAAACAACATTTATTCAATTACAATCATGTCATCTTCTTCTGGAATATCATCATAACTCTCCAAACCCTGATTGCCAGCCTGAATTTCTTGCATCTCCATTTCCTTTTGAACCATTGGGCCTAATCTCTCATGTAAAGCAATATAGCTCTCCTTAAACGAGTACTTCTTGTCCATGTAGCCTGCTCGTAGTGCTTTGGCAAAACAGCTGTCAGTGATTTTATCCCATGAATTATTCACCCATGTCACGACCTCTAGCAGTTTAGGCTTCACAAAGTTTCCACGCTGATTTCTGACCAATCTATTTTCAGTGTATTCATTGATTTCCGTGCGCAAATGGTCCTTGAATGGTTTGTTTATTGCAATATCAAGAGTTTGGAGATTAGCAGTCATTCCTGCAGGAATCATTACTTGATCTATTCTTCTCTCTGCAAGGAAGTTCTTCATGTCTTTTGCGCGGTGAGTGCTGGCTGAATCCCAGACTAGCAGACCTCTTTGGCCACCTCTCAGAACAAGTGGCAGCAATAAATCGATCCACTTTCTTATAACTGCTTGTGTGCACCAGGCTTTTTCTGTTTCAAGAACATAAATGCCTGAAACGCGTTCATTCTTATCTTTCTTGCCCTTTGCGATAATTAGAGGTGTGGCTTTTGTTCCATCCAGACGAATTGCCAAAACACAAGTAACACGTGCACTTTCATAACCAGTGGAGGGAACGTAGATTGAGGAGGCTCCCCTCTGATCAATTGTGGTTTGAGATCCTTGGCCCATATACACTGCAGTTTCATCCATTGCAATCATGTTGGAGAGTTGGTATTTAGAAAAGTCTATGCCATCAACAAAGAACTTGAATGCAAGTGCACGTTTAACAACTTCATTATCTTCCAGCTTGAACAGTGTTGTCGATCTTCTTAGAGACAGTTCATATCGCTGAAGGAAGCCATCCAGCCAGTGGTGTGATGCTTTGAAATTTTCTGGGGATATGTCAAATTGTGGTGCCATTTCAAGGGCAAATGCTTGAATATCAGCCCTGCGCACAACCAAAGCCTTTGCTCTCTTGTCAGCAATCCATTCACAGATGATATCTTCCAGCTCAAGATATAATGGCTAGCGACCTGATCCACACTTGCGCTTCTTAGCATTTCCCTCGTCCACCTTTTGACTGAGGTTACCGTACTCTGCTCGCCATTTTTGGACCATTCGGAGATCTAACTTCATCTCTTTGCAGAACGCGGTAAGATTTTTGCCGTGGGAGTCCTCCACGATTCCTTTCTTGTACTCGACAGAATAGCTCTTTCTCTTTGAACTCATCTTGTCTGGGGATCAAAATACCGTACTGTATTAATACGGTACCATATACCGTATGCATAAAGTGCGTAAAAGGTCTCAAGTCTGTCTGGCTGGTTGTTGCTTTAAAAAAAATACTGTTCCTTTAAAGCATGATAAACAACACAGTGTTTGTGCTCTGTCATTTATCCCTCTCTATTTTCTAACCTGTTAAAATATAAAAATTCTGTGTCCTCTGTCCCTTCAGGTCTCCCACCCCTTATCAGGTCAGGAGTCCGTTTTTTAGTACTGTATGAGGTTCAGTTTTATACTGGTAAAAGTACCTGTTTAACAGCTTCTTCTCTGAGGTGATGATTAGAGAGAAGAGTTAGAGGTGACATCAGCCAGCTCCGTGCACTAGACGTCAGCGGGAGGAGAGGAGGAAAAAGAAGAGCCGAGATTGCAGCTGACGTCAGCGCGCTGAAGACTACATCTGGGAGGGAGGAGAGGAGGAAAGAGAATAGCCGCGATCCCCGGCTGACGCGCGCAGAAGAGGAAGCAGCAGCAGACATCAGCCGGGAGGAGAGAAGAGGGCAGCGGTGGCTGTTTAAATATAGCAGGAAACGGAGACACTACCGGTAGCCAAAATTTTAAAAATGGTTTTAAGGAGATGTACTAGGTCTTATTTTCGGGGTAGGGCTTATATTGCAGCCCACCCCGATAATTGAGATAGGGCTTATTTTCGGGGTAGGGCTTACTTTCGGGGAAACACGGTATGAGAACCCCTGGAGATCTAGGTCAGTTTATACCATCCCAAATAGGACACACCAGACAGCGAAGCACCAGTTTGATGACACCATTATGTGAATAAAAAGCCGGGTCCATCTTCCTTGAGAAAGACTGGCGTCTCTTAGGAGATTTTATCAACGCGCGCTTTCATTGGCCCTCTGGTAAACCTTTAATCTTCCTAGAGTCAGGGGTTCAAAGTCCCTTTTAGGGCTTGAACTTCCTATAACTTTCATTATGTTTTTTTCAGTGAAATATTAGCAGGGAGAATCTGCTCTGCACGGGGTGATTAGGGTGTGCCCAGGCACACCCAACACACCCCCCATGCACGTCTATGGCTCAGACCATACACCGCATCAAATTGGTCTGCATGACTGTTATTCCAGAAGGAAGCCTCTTATAAAGATGATGCACAAGTAAGCCCGCAAACAGTTTGCTGAAGACAAGTAGACTAAGGACATGGATTACTGGAACAATGTCCTGTGGTTTGATGAGACTAAGATAAATGTATTAGGTTCAGATGGTTTCAAGCGTGTGTGGTGGCAACCAGCTGAGGAGTGCAAAGACAAGTGTGTCTTGCCTACAGTCAAGCATAGTGGTGGGAGTGTCATGGTCTGGGGCTGCATGAGTGCTGCCGGCACTGGGGAGCTACAGTTCATTAAGGGAACCATGAATGCCAACATGTACTGTGACATACTGGAGCAGAGCATGATCCCCTCCCTTTGGAGACTGGGCCGCAGGGCAGTATTCCAACATGACAACAACCCCAAACACACCTCCAAGAAAACCACTGCCTTGCTAAAGAAGTTGAGGATAAAGGTGATGGACTGGCCAAGCATGTCTCCAGACCTGAACCCTATTAAGCATCTGTGGGGCATCCTCAAACGGAAGGTGGAGGAGCATAAGGTCTCTAACATCCACCAGCTCCGTGATGTCATCATGGAGGAGTAGAAGAGGACTCCAGTGGCAACCTGTGAAGCTCTGGTTAACTCCATGCCCAAGAGGGTTAAAACAGTGCTGGAAAATAATGGTGGCCACACAAAATATTGACACTTTGGGCCCAGTTTGGAAATTTTCACGTAGGGGTGTACTCACTTTTGTTGACAGTGGTTTAGACATTAATGACTGTGTGTTGAGTTATTTTGAGGGGACAGGAAATTTACACTGTTATACAAGCTGTACACCCACTAATTTACAGTGTAACAAAGTGTCATTTCTTCAGTGTTGTCATATGAAAAGATATAATAAAATATTTACAAAAATGTGAGGGGCGTACTCACTTTTGTGAGATACTGTATATGCTCACAGTACTCAATCAGTAAAACTCATCCTTGTACTCTCTTTCTCCTCTAAATAGAGAAAAAGATGCAATGGGGTTGATTTACCAAAAACGGGAGAGTACAAAATCTGGTGCAGCTGTGCATGGTAGCCAAACAACTTCTAACTTCAGCTTCTTCAATTAAGCTTTGACCAAATAAACCAGTAAGATGGTTGGTTTCTATGCAGCACTGCACCAGATTTTGCACTCTCCAGTGTTAGTAAAGCAACCCCACTGCATCTTTTTCTCCTAGCCAGAGGATAAAAATGTAAACAAAAAAGTCTGCGTGTAAAAAAAAAAACAATTAAGACAATTTAGCTAGATCAGGGCTTGATTTATTATCTTGGGGCAGTTTTCCATTGAAATAAAAAAAAAAATCAGGAGTTATCACCATTTACCACCAAATGAAGGCCGAATTTATCCTGAAAAAACAAGGTATAATTAAAGTAAGTAGGTGCGATGATGTGTACGATTTTACTAACACATGTCAAAGTTGCATTCAGGTATTAGTATTTGTTTTACCTTCAGGTATTAAGGGGTTAAAATATTCCGCAGGGATGCCACCTATGCTTTGTTATTTCTTGTTCTTAAAGTTGATCTGAGGACTACAGAACATCTCTCCCTATAATATGTAGAAGAGACGGTAACACGAGAGGGTCATCTGTAGTCCTAAAGCACTTGCTGTCCTAGGCAGAAAACGCTGTTCTTCCATAGAAACAGTATAGTCAGTGAGCGTTGTCACACTAGAACCAGACGTTTTATTACTGGCAAGATCACTAAGTGAGAATAAAGGGGAAAAAAGTCTAAAAAAAAAATTAACGTGGCCACCACATCTAAGAATTTGTAAGCTCCAATATATTACATTTTTGTTTTTGAGCTTAGATATACTTGAATTTTCATGATGATAGAAAATTAAAATAAGGTTTGGCACACTGCTTCTCACTGGATACAATTCACTTTGAAATTGAAAGCCGATAAACGCAATACATTGCTGGAATGGTTTTCAAACTTCAAAGTCTTCTCTCCAGGAGGATCATGATGACTCTATTTACCTCTTCAGAAGAGGGAAGGTAAACTTTTGCTAGGCTTGGGCTCCCTTCATGTATGTATCTGTTATCATCTGGAGCGACTTCTGATTTATTTAATGTCTTTAATGTTTTAATCAGAATCTGTCCTGACCTGGTTTAGAATATATTAAAATAGTTTAAATTAACATATATTAAATTATTTTATTTTTACTGTTGCTCAGAAGAAAATTGATAGAGAAAAGCTGCATCTTTGTCTCTGGTGCTATAGGCAGAGAGGATGTACATTATAAATGACAGGAAAAGCATTATAATGTACATGAATGCACCATCATAGGTATATACTTACCAGACAATACATTGAGATAAAAATCTGACTAGTAATGCATAAAAATAAGCCTGTCAGACAATGCATCAACATCCTAATATTCCCATCAGAAAATCTACTAAGATATGCACTGCCAATCCCCAGGACATCAGGATATAGATCTGCCTGGCAAGTAATCAATATAAATACCTGAGTATCAGGAATAGCAGCATAATTCTCATCTAATTAGCTAATGTCCAATGTTGTATACACATGGCACATTCACTGTTACCTTTTCTTATCCAAAGATTTTGCATGCTGTTTCATCACAGTTAGATTCTTATTGTTTCTCTTTTCAAAAAATGTATTCGTTTTCATAAAGCAGAATACACAGAGTCCCATTTGATACAGAAACTATTACAAGAAGGCTAAGCTGTTCTACAATAGAGTTTCACCATTGTTGTGTATATGCAAGTCTTACAGGTGAACATCGAAGACAAATACAAGAACATCTTGAGTACATAACTACCAGAGTTGCACATAGGGAAGGGAAAGGTCGAGACAGGGGAGTGAGATGTCGCCGTCTCACCTGGGCACCCCATTGGGAACAAACTGCTCCTGGGAAAAGAGGTGGCTCAATACACTTACTTTAGCCATGCTGTCTCGGTTTGAGGTTAGCTATTGGTAGGTTACATAGGATGCAATGCTAAGTTGGTCTCGCTGTGGCTAGTAAGACCTCAGGGTCTATAAAGGCTAAGGATAAAGATAACGTTCCGTTGATGAGCAGCCGGAGAATCCGCCTGCATGCCAGCTTCATACCCTGATTGTGAATGGGACAGACAACTCAGTAAAATAGTATGAGGAAGGTAGGTATTGAGAGTAAAAGTAGGAAAAGAAGAGGAGGAGAGAGGAGGGGGGGGCTGGACCGCTATGGGCTAGATTCTTATTGTTTCTCATGCGTTTACCTGTGCAGCCTGCTTATAACTGGTGCTCTACAAACTCTTTACACTACTTTCAAATACATTGATTTTTAAGTATAATTAAAACCTTATACAAAAATAAATGTGGTAAATAACGGACAAGTTGTTATACAGGATTGTTTAAAAATGTTTTTAATAAATATATAGTAACATAGTTAAAACATATCTTTGCCTTAAAAAAAAAAAATAAACAAACATTTTTTTTGTAGGTAAAAATATGTGCATTTATTATTTTTTTTCTAAGGAGTAGACTTTCAGCATAAATGCTGTGAAAACTTGTGAGCTGCTATATTACTCTAGTCATGGTAGCTGCTAACACTTTTCACATCCCTCAATTCGGTGGTACCAAAAACAGTCTATATATACATATACATAAAATGTATATATATATATATATATATATATATATATATATATATATATATAGTGTAGCGCTTACAAACAAATAGTGCAAAATTAGTAATAATTAATATGCAGAAACTGTGCAAAATGCATCAAAGTTCATCAGGAGTATCCATATAATGTAGCGATTTCAGTCAAATTTGTGTGAAAATAGCAATAATCAGTGTGCAGAAGCTTTGCAGAATTCATCAAAGTCCACCAGAGGCTTCAAAACTCCAGAATTTGTAAACATATGATTCATAAATGGAAAGCAAAAACAAAAAGTGCTCTAGTGCAATATTCAGTGCAGACTGTCCTCATAGGTACACATCCGATTCTCCAATGTGCAGAAGCTTTGCAGAATTCATCAAAGTCCACCAGAGGCTTCCAAACTCCAGAATTTGGGAGCATATGATTCATAAATGAAAAACAAAAACAAAAAGTGCTCTAGTGCAATATTCAGTGCAGACTGTCCTCATAGGT
>BLSH010488508.1:1056297-1074545 GCA_018402905.1 Glandirana rugosa | reverse complement strand
GTAACAAAAACCGTAATAACGTAATAATTTAGACGCAAATTATTTGTCAACGCGTTTATAGTACACTTTGTTTTTAAACGTTGATAGTGTAAAAATAAGATGTCCCGGAGACGAAAGTCTTTTACAAGACCCCCAAATTAATTAAAATAACCGTTTTTAATGCTAAAAATGTACGTACACTTTTTATTCCTTTTAACGAGGCCTCCTAAAAAGTCCTCTAGCACTTGCCAGGACATTGTTACAGCCATTTTTGTGCCTAAAAGTTTGGGTCCCCATTGATTTCAATGGGGTTCGGGGTCCGTGCGAACGTTCGGGTTCTGTCTGGACCCAAACCCGGACTTTGTCCCGAAGTTCAGCCGGACCAGCAGAACCCGAACTTCCAGAGGTTCGCTCAACTCTATTCTTAATCAATGAAGGGTGTTACTCAAAAAGAGGCATTGTATCCCTTTTTCTAGGAATCTATGGTTAGGGACATTGGCTTGCATCTCAAAATCCTCCGGAGCAATTTTCCTTATTTTTCACATGCATGTAAAAATCGTAATTTTTGCCAATAAAATTAATTAAACCCCCAGAACATTTTCTGAAAGCAGAGGCCCTGTAGAATAAAAATGTGATAGTTGCAAATTTTTGTTTCACATGATATTTGCGCAACTGTTTATTAAACGCAGATTTAATAATGCAATAATGCCAAAAACAATGGTGCTCAAAAATCCCCATAAGTGCCTTTACAGCTCATCAGTTTAGAGTTAGCTAGTAGCTATTGTGCTAGAAATATTGTTCTGACTGCGATATGTCACACGTATGGTGCGACTATGATTTACATGCACGTGCACACCCTGGGCTTGCGTTTGCGTTTGTACAGGTGTGCGGTACTACGGGAGTTTTTCGGCAATTTTTTTTTATTTTAATATTTTTAATTATAATTGTATTTTTTTACTATTTTCTTTTATTTTTATATTTATTTTTACTTGATTACTATCACAATGGGTTAACAAACCCCTGTGTGATAGCATTAGGCAGGTGACAGGTACTCTTTATGGAGACATTAGAGGTCCAATTGATCCCAATGTCTCCCCTGCCCTTCACACCATCTAACCAAGCACAGATCAGCTTGGTTAGAAGTGTTCCCTGGCTGTGCTGGCCATGACAAGCTGCATCTGAAACCAGAAATTACATCTCTTTCTGTTTCACTGTTTGGAAGTGAGATCAAGGAATGGATTCACCTCGGTCTCACTGCAATCTCTCTCCCCAGCCGACAGGCGGATCCCCAGCTTTGGTGAGTGCAGGACAGCCCGGAAACCACGGGAGGAGGGGGGCCGCCAGTGGGGGGGAGACCACACTGCCGGCTGTGTGAAAGTGATTGGCTGCTATAGGGATGCCACATCACTTTCACTTTGAAGCCGGTGGCCGGCTGAATAAAACCCACACAGGCTGATGGCTGCTGCAACTATCAACTTGTGATTAAGGGTTCACTCTTTGGATGTACATAGTACTTCCAAAGAGCTCAATTGGTTAATACAGAGAAATTGTCCTTGTGGGACCTCATTAAGCCATGGTTGATAGTGGTAACTATCCATAGAGATATAGAAATTATTATTGGTAGGGTTGAAGAACATAGAATGGCCAATCTACCATTTTCCACTTTAATAATGAGATCCAAAAAATGTATCTCCTTTTGGCTAACCTCATAATTGAGAGAAATACCTCTATCATTTTTGTTTAGTTCCTCTAAGTAGCTTTGCAAGGAAGACAGGTCTCCACTCCATAGGAGTTGAATTTCATCTATATAGCGAGCCCAGAACACCAATTCAGGTTTCTGTTGGGCATAGATGAAATCCTCCTCCCATTTGACCATAAATAAATTGGCCAAACTAAGGGCATATTTAGCCACCATAGCCACACCCCTGTTTGAGAGGTATTGACTGGGATATCAATTTTTAGATAATTCCTGACCTGTATAGAATATTGTATATTTTTTCTTGAGATAATTTTTAATACTAATATAATTTAAGTCAAGGATTTTGATGTCTTTTTAGTGGGAACAACCTGTTACATTGATAGGTTTCAATACTGTTTATGGGTATTTTATGTATTTATATATATGTATTTATATTTATTTATGGCCCATAGCCTTACTGCCACTTCAACATATGCTGTATTTTTATAATGTAATACATAATTTTTAATAAAGAATTTTTTATTCCCTTTTGTCTGTTTCTTTAGCCAGAGCATTTTTTTTTTTGTAACAGTGATTTTTATTGAATATTGGAAGTTACAAGGAAGGGAAGGGAAAAACACATATGTAACAATAGACAATCATCGGAGTAGTATAATCGCCATACAAATCTGACAGCAATTCTAGTGCTTGTAGACAATGAAGTAAAACATTGCATTGCAGTTCTACAGTGAGCCATAATATTGTGAGAAGTGCGGGGGAGATGAGAGCTCCATCCACCGTCCCAGCACCCCATGTGGGATCAATCTGTATCTGGGACAGGGGGCGGAGATCCACTGTCATATACTGTATGAGACTAGGTAGACTTTGTAGGCTGAACACTAAAAACGTAGAACCATTGGAATAATGGAAACACTATACCATAAGCAGTAGAGCAGTGGGGGGGGGGGGGAGGGGAGGTGGGGATTGATGTCCTCCCTCCGGGACGGAATGCCATACCGGGGGGAGGGTACCAGGGAAAGAGGGGGGGAGATTGCAGTCGTAGGATAGCAAACAGTATGGATGTGGTTGTGGTGACCTCATCTGGATAAGCATTTCAATTACATGTCAACAGCTTTGTTGCTTGTGGTCCAAGAGGACCAATTTCGGTCAAATTTGTCTCTCGTAAGAGAGTTGATAGCTAGCAGTTTTTCAAATGAATAATTTGTATTTACTTGTGTGATAACATCTGAAAGGTTTGGTGATTCGAGGGAACGCCATTTTCTGAGTATGATGTTGCGGGCAGCAAGGAGAATGTGAGTGACCACGGGTCTGTACAAGCATGGGAAGGAATCAATCCCTAAGTTTAAGAGAGCTAGTCCCGGTTCTGGGGGAGTGATAATCCCAGTTGTTGAGGAGATAAGGCGAAACGTGTTCCTCCAGAAACTAGAGAGACTAGTGCATTCCCATAAAATGTGTATTAGTGTACCCACCTTACCACATTCTCGCCAGCAGTTTGGGGAATGGGAGGGTGAGATTAGGGAAAGTCTGTATGGGGTATAGTGCCATCTGTGTACGATTCTTAACTGCATTTCCCAATGAGAAGTGCATTTGGAATTTTTTGGGGTGGATAAGAGGGCTGCACTCCATTCTTTGAGGGCGTATTCTTTGCATAGATCCCTCTCCCATTTTTGAATTGAGGGAATTTTTTGGATCAGGGTTTTGTTTTGTAGAGAGTTGTACACTAGGGAGATTCCTTTACATTTGGGGTGGTTGGAGATCAGGAATTTCCATATAGCTGTATTTACTTCCAGGGTAGGTAATGGGTTTTTAGTGAGGAAGTGATGGATTTGCATGCTGATAAATTTGGTTTCTTCTGGGAGGTGGAACTCCTCATGGAGCTGCTGCCATGATTTAGGTTTGGAATGAGATAGGAGTTGCTGAATACTCAGGATTCCACATTGTAGTAATGGTTTGGTGTAGAGGAAGGGGATGCACGCCGAGAGGAGATGAATGGGTAGACCTGGAAGGGGTGTTGGTTTGTCTACCGAGGCGTCCTTCCTAAGGGCCCTCCAGACTCTCAAAGAGGCGGCCATAGGAGGAGACATTTCGGTGGTGTCCCATTTTTTCCATGGGTCCAGCAGAAGAAGTGCTGGTAGGTCATGGGTTTTGGATAGTGCCCGTTCTATGTCGACCCATAGGGGATTTTCCAATTTGGGGAACCAATGTTTTAGTTGGTCGGTGATAGTTGCCTGATGGTAATGTAGAATGTCTACAAACCCCATTCCTCCTGCTGTTCTGTGCTTAAGGAGATTTATTTGGGCACATCTCGGTTTTTTATCATTCCAGATAAATTTTGTTAATATTTTTGTGAGGGGTTTAATGATGGATGGAGGGGTGTGCACAGGAAGGACCCGGAAAACATATAGGATCTGTGGGAGGATAACCATCTTAAAGACTGCCAACCTGCCCACCCATCCTATCTTCTCCTTAGGGAATGATTGGATTTGAGCTTGTAGTTTTTGAACGAGGGGGGCGAAGTTTGTTGATAGAATTTTGGATAATGGGAATGTTAAGGTAATTCCAAGATAAGGGATTCCCTTGGTACTCCATGTGAAAGGAAGAGAGTGTTGCAGTTTCTTTTGGGTTTGGGGAGAGACTCCCAGATCCAAAATCAAGGACTTAGTGCAATTGACCTTATAGTAGGAAATGTCGCTAAAGGACGTTAGTATTTTGTGTGCTTGAGGAAGGGAGGTTGATGGATTGGAAAGGAAGAGGATAACATCATCGGCAAACAGGTTAATGACATGTTGTGTTTTTAAGAATTGGAAGCCTGTAATTGCCGGGTCAGATCTTATGGACTCAGATAATGGTTCAATCATTAAGTTGAATATGGAGGGGGAGAGGGGGCACCCCTGTCTTGTTCCATTGGAGATGGAAAAGGGTTTAGAGAGGAGTCCTGAGGTGTAGACTTGTGCATTAGGGTTAGAGTAGAGGGCAAGTACGGCAGATAGAATCGTTCCCTGGAAACCAAACCTTGCAAGAGTGCTTCTCATATAGCCCCAGTGAATCCTATCAAACGCCTTCTCTGCGTCTATTGAGAGCAGCAGAGAAGGCGTTTTTGTACGTTCAGCAAAGTGAATTATGTTGAGTATACGTCTAGTGGCATCTGACGGCTGCCTACCCTGGACAAAGCCCATTTGATCCTTCTGGATCAGGGATGGGATAACTCCTGCAAGGCGTTTGGCCAGGAGCTTAGCATAAATCTTAACATCAGAATTTAATAGCGAAATAGGTCTGAAATTTGCTGGCGTGGTGGGAGGTTTACCAGGTTTGGGGATCGTTACCACAAATGCTTTCAACATTTCCTGGGGGAAGGAGGAGTCATGGGACGCCGTCACAAACACCTCCCTCAGGTGGGGGGTTAAAAATGAGCTATACACCCTGTAATATTCATTCGGTAGACCGTCTGGGCCTGGGGATTTGCCACAGGCAAGAGTCGACACGTTCTTATTAATTTCTGGAATCGTGATCGGGGAGTTCAGATATTCCAGCTGATCTGAAGACAATTTGGGGAGGTTGAATTTGTCTAAGAATGCATCAATGGCTGGTTGAGTTGGTTGAGGGGTGTTGGGATCGAGTTGGAGATTGTATAACTCTCCATAAAATTCCGCGAATTGGTTCGCAATCTCCTGTGGGTTGGAGATTTTGGTTTGTGTGGTTGGGTGGATTAGGTGGGAGATTTTTGATTTCGTATATCGTTTTTTAATTTGGCAGGCCAGGAATTTGCCAGCCCTATTAGCGTTAGCATAATGAGTTAACTTCAACCTTCTCAAGTGTTTGTCATAATTCTGTAATAGGGCAGACCTTAGCTCGTGTCTAAGGTTCTGAAGACAACTTAGGTGACGGGGAGGCCTTGTGCAGGGTTTCAAGGTGGCGTATATTGGCAGTAATGCCGTTAATTTTTTGATTGTGTCGTCTCTTGGCCCTGGCCCCCTGTTGTATAAGTATGCCCCTTATAAAGGCCTTGTGTGCATTCCACACCCCCTGTGGGCTAGAAACCGAAAAGTATGTGAAAGTACTCCTGTAGTCTTTGAGAGATTTCTTTGGAGCAGAGAGGGTCCTGCAGGATTCTAACATTGCATCTTCACACTGGGGGTCGGGAGGAAGTGCCCGGCCTGCCCAGTGTTATAGAGATGGCCGCATGGTCCGACCATGTGATATTATAGATATGGGTTGCAGTTGCTGTCTGTAAGAGCCATTTGTCTGTCAGGATTAAGTCGATGCGTGAGTATACACCATGTCTAGGAGAAAAGTACGTGTAGTCTTTTTCATTAGCATGCTGGCACCACCAGACGTCATAGAGGTCTTCTTCATGTAACAGCTTCTGAAGGGATGGTTTCTTTTGAACTAGTTTGGAGGAAGAGTCCATGGTGGGGTCAGGAGTGATGTTAAAATCTCCACATATCAGGAGGTTTCCGTGTCTGATCTTGTTAATTTTAGTTAGGAGATTCCGAATGAATTTGTGTTGTCTCCTATTGGGAGCATATTTGGCTGCTATTGTGAGTGGTTGGGAGTTGATTTCACATGTGAGGATTATATAGCGCCCTTCGCTGTCTAGGATAGAGTCTTTCAGCTGGAAAGTGACCGAGTCTCTAATTGCTAGAAGTACCCCTTTTCTTTTTTGTGCGGTGAGTTGGACAGGAATACATGAGAGTATTGAGTATGGGAGCATTTGGGGACTGCTGAGTTGAGGAAGTGAGTTTCCTGTATGCACAGGATGTCCGCTTGTCTATGGAGGGCTTCTTTCCACATGGAGTAGCGTTTGGCCGGGTGGTTTAGACCCTTAGTGTTCAGAGATAGGCAGGTAATGGCCATAGTTGGTTAATAAGTGGAATGTAGGTGTAGATGAGTTTGTTACTCACTGCAATAGCGTAGAAAGGAGGAAATCTGTAGGTTGATTTGTCCTTTAAAGGCGAACACCTCTGTTGATGGATTTTGTTGAGCAGTGACAGTTCTTTAGTGTGCTGAAGCTGATCCAGGAGGTCTTTACTTTGGATTCTTCGATGGTCTATGCCGAGGTCCTTCATTCTGCTGTGGTTTCGACTGCAAGAGAACATAATGGAAAGGGGTAGGGAAAGAGGGTACAAAGGAAAAAGGGGAATGAGGATCAGAACAATAATAAAAAGGAAATCCTAGATGGATTTGAGGACTGGAGTGCGTCCTACTAGGTAGCTGGGGGGAAAGGAGTTGGATCCAATGCGACCAACCGGGAATAGATATAACACTGGTTAGTTTCAGGTCAGTGGGAGCTTAGGTTTTCTTTTTTTGCTGTTTCTTGTGGGACACCACATGCCATTCTTGTTGGATTGCACACGGCTTTGGTCCTGGTAGTGTGGTTTGAGGGGGTGTTGGTAAGATTTCCCATTTTCTAAGGGTCACCAGTCCGTCTTCCAGGGTAGTAATTGGAATGGTAGTGCCGTTGTGGGTGATTAATAACGTGGCTGGGTACTTCCATTTATGGGGAATCTGGTGATTCCCTAAGGCCTTCGTTATGGTTAATAGGTTACGTCTCCTCTGGAGTGTGTGCCTGGAGAGGTCGGGCAGTAATTGCAGGGAGGCGTATTGTGGAGGGCGCTGATCAGGTTTTTTAAAAGCTTCAAGAAGGAGCTCTTTGGCTCTGAAAAAGTGCAGCCTAAGCAGGACGTCCCTAGGGACTTCTTCTGGCAGGAATGAGGGCTTAGGCACTCTGTGTATCCTGTCTATAGTTATTTCCAGGGTGGTGAGGCTAGGAGCTATGAATGAGAACATTTCCTGGGCAAAGGGCAACAGTTGCACTGGGGAGACTGACTCGGGGATACCCCTGATTTTCAAATTATTTCTTCGGGAGCGGTCCTCCAGGTCGGCTAATTTATCTCTGACCCATGACAGGTCCTCTGTTTGAGCGTTGTGTGCATCCACCATCATGTTGAAAGAGTCAGTGTATGTGCCCATAGATTGCTCTATAATGTCCACCCTGTTGCCCAAGTCCTTAATATCCCGCTGGCATTGCTGTACTGCCAGGTTAATGTCCTGCTGTATGGAGGTTCTCAGGGACATGAGCATGTCCTTCAATACCGTGTCGGAGACTGGCTGGCCTGTGGTGGCGAAGTCAGCAAAGGAGTCTGTGGGTGTTGGCTGCGCGGGCTCTGCGGCGGTGATGGTGCCTGATCCACTCACCTCCATCTCCTGCTGCGCTGTGTCCGTGTGCAGGGAAGTTGTCCTCAGCCTGGTATTGGCCGGACTTCTGGTGGTGGGAGAGAGGGCTGGTGAGGAGGCTTCACTAGACCGGTCCCGGATCTTTGTTTAGGAAAGGCCGCGGCTGCGGCCTTGAGCTGGTGCAGGGAGCCTCCGCCATTTTGCCTAGGCCTCGCGGCTGTGGAGAAGAAGCCGGTCAGTTTCCCGAGCTGCGGGATCAGGTCCTTTAGTCTCCTCCGCATTCTCACTGCGATCCCTGATGTTGTGGGGTGTATTCTGCTGCTTCGGGCGAACTCTAGCTCCGCTGGCTGTCTTTACTATCCCGGCGGTCTGACGGAGCTCAGGGCTTATGCGACCATCTCCGAGCTCAGACGCCACGCCCGCAGCATTGAGTTTTTTTAATAATGTTGTTTCGGCCTGCGTCTTTCCTCTCCCTGATAATGATAATGAGACTTGGTTCCATTGCTTAATTTTCTATGTTTATACTTCCTGTATTGGAATAGAGGCCTGGTTGTTATCATGGATGTGGAGCATGGTAAATTGAAAGCGAGGCTTGGTTTCTGCCACGACTGCAAAACACTGATATAGTAAGTGAGGCTTGGTCGACGTGACATCGCGCCCGTGCCCCAGAAGAAGTCCTTTGGCGATGAAAGGCATAGGGCGGAGCTGCTTGTCTACGCCATTGTGTTATCTGGAAATGACGGAAAACACCATTTTACCATCCAATGTTTGTGGAGACATACGCATGTACGTTTATTTATGTGAGTGACACTCTATTTAACCACTTCAACCCCAGAAGGATTTGCCCCCTTAATGACCAGGCCATTTTTTTGCGAAACGGCACTGTGTCACTTTATTGCGTGGTTGTGCGACGATGTACCCAAACAAAATTGACGTCCTTTTTTTTCCCACAAATAGAGCCTTCCTTTGGAGGTATTTGATCACCTCTGCAGTTTTTATTTTTTGCGCTATAAACAAACAAAAAGCGTCAATTTGGAAAAAAAAAACCTTTTTTTTTACTTTTTGCTAGAATACATATCCAAAAAAAATATAAAAAAACAAATGTATTCATCAGTTTAGGCCGTTATATATATGCTCCTACATATTTTTGGCAAAAAAAATCACAATAGGCGTATACTGATTGGGTTGCACAAAAGTTATCGCATCTACAAACTATGGGATAGATTTAGGGACTTTTATTTTATTATTGTTATTATTAGTAATAGCGGCGATCTGCGATTTTTAGTGGCACTTGCGACATTGCGGTGGACAAATCTGATCCCAAATGACACAATTTGGGACCAGTGACATTATTACATTGATCAGTGCTATAAAAATGTGATCAATGTAAAAATTACACTGGCAGGGAAGGGGTTAATACTAGCGCCAATCAAGGGGTTAACTGTGTTCCCTAGGTGTGTTCTAACTGTAGTGGGGATAGGTTTACTGGGTCATAACAGAGATCACTCTTCCCGATTACTGGGAGCAATAGATCTCTGTCTTGTCCACTGTCAGAACAGGGATCCACCTTGTTTACATAGGCACCGGCGGACATTGAGTCCACCCAACCTGAGGGCATGCTCACGCAACCTGTGTGAGCCGCCGTACATCTACAGTGATTTGTGCAGGAGTAAAACGATGGCAGCTGGTCGGCAAGTGGTTAATAAACAAATGTTTTTAAAGCGGAGTTCTGCCTGGAAAAAAAAATTAAAGCAGCTACAAATGCTGTAGCTGCTGACTTTAAATATATGGACATTTACCTGTCCAGGGAGTCCGCGATTACGGCACCCTAGCCGATCTACGGATCGGCTGTTGGGTACTGCCACCACCATTGCCACTAAGGGAAACCGGCAGTGAAGCCTTTCAGCCTCACGGACGGCTCCCTACTGTGTATGCGTGAAGCATGCTATGCTTTCTTATTGGCCCGGCAGTGGAGGAAGGAGGAGGGGGCCGAATTTCTGAGAGTCAAAAACAGGTCCCTGTTCCCCCCTCCCCCCTGAAAGGTGCCAAATGTGGCACTGGAGGAGGGGAAAGCAAATAAGCGGTAATTCCAGGTTTTACACTATATAGTGTTTTCTATTTATATACATTACATGTCTGGGAGTTCAGAATTTCATTGTGGAGTATACCTTGAGGCAGTACCTTCAGTTGTTCCATGACCTCCGCCAGAGTCTGTTTTTAAAGGGGAAGTCCCCAAGGCATGTTTGACCTGCCTGTTACAAGGGGGTCCAGGCATTTTGGTAAGAGCACATCTTATCTATGTGTCAGTGGTTGGCCTCTGTGGTGTAGGGAGTGTGATCTAACTCACCTCTGATCTCTGGCTGCAAGATCTCCTCACTGTCATCTCTGTGGGACTTATATAAACACTGTGTGCACAATTATTAGGTAAGTGAGTATTTTAACTAAATCTTTTTATGCATATTGTCCAACTCCAAACGGTCTATATTTGAATGCTTATTGGATTGAGGGATATCAGGTAATGTGGATTTGTGTAATGAGGAAGGGTGTGACCTAGGGAGATCAACACCCTATAGTAAGGTGTTTTATTAGGCAGCTTTTTTTTCCTCAGGCAAAATGGGCCCCAAAAAAGATTTAATTGACTCTGAAAAGTCAAAAATTGTAAAAAGTCTTTCAGAGGGATGCAGCACCAATATTCTAAAATATTAGGGTGTGATCACAGAACCATCAAATGGCTTGTTGCAGATAGTCAACAGGTTGTTCCAAGAAACCTGTTGAGAAAAAAAGACACAAATTAACTGCTAAAGATTTGAGAAAAATCAAATGTGATGCTACCAGGAACCCATTATCCTCCAGCTCTGCCATATTCCAGAACTGCAACCTACCTGGAGTGCTCAGAGACATGGCCAAGGTAAGGATGGCTGAAACCTGACCACCACTGAACAAGACACATAAGTTGAAATGTCAAGGCTGGGCCAAGAAATATCTGAAGACAGATTTTTCCAAAGGTTTTATGGACTGATGAGATGAGAGTGACTATTGACAGACCAGATGCATGGGCCTATGGCTGGATCAGTAACGGGCACAGAACTCCACTTCCACTCAGATGCCAGCAAGGTGGAGGGGGGTACTGGTATGAGCTGGTATTAAAAAGGTGAGCTAGTTGTACCTTTTCGGGTTGAACATGGACTCAAAATCAACTCGATCAATCACAAACCTACTGCCAGTTTTTAGAAGACACTTTCTTCAAGCAGTGGTACAGGAAAAAGTCTGCATCTTTCAAGGAGGCCATGATATTTATGCAGGACAATGCTCCATCACATGCTTCAAAGTACTCCACTGCGTGGCCAGCCAGTAAAGGACTTAAAGATGAAACAATAATGACATGGTCCCCTTCCCCACCTGATCTAAACCCTATTGAGAACCTGTGGGCCCCTATTAAATGGGAGTTGTACAGTGAAGGAAAACAGTACACCTCTCTGAACGGTGTCTGGGAGGCTGTAGTTGCTATTGCACAAAAAGTTGATCATCAGCAAATCAAAAACTGACAGATTCCATGAATGGAAGGCTTATGATTATTGAAAATAAGGGGGCTATATTCGTCAATGATTTTTTTTTTTTTGAAATGTCATAAATGATTTAAAAATTTTAAATTCATTGTTTATTATTCTCACTTTAGCAGATGAAAATAAACAAATGAGATGGAAAATTTTAGTTTTTCAATTATTTGCATAACAATTCTGCACACTAATAGTCGGCCAATAATTGTGGACACGTAGATATTCTCCTAAGAAAGCCAAAACCTCACTTTTACTTTCTTTAATATTCAGGTTTAAGGTTTATTAGCATTTTGGATTGATTGAGAGCACTGTAGTTGTTCAATAATGAAATGAAACCTCAAAAATACAACGTGCCTAATAAATGTGCACACAGTGTATACACGGTATAAACATTTTTCACGTTTGCACACTTTTGTTTATATCTGCATTTGTATTCATTTTTCACTTGGAAATTTGTCATGGCGCAACACTTTGCATACCAATCTTGTTTGTGACAAATATCTCACTGATGTGTTTACAGCTTATACACTTTATTAGAGTTGGCACGAACACAGTATTTTTTGTTTTTTATTTTTTTACTCAGAAATGCTGAAGGTAACTCTTCTTTTTTGCATCTTTTAAAAGGCAAATTTTTTGGAAGCATTAATTTTTTAACACTAGAATTTAGCCACATATATTTAACTTTTGTTCCTTATATGTATTACCAGATGGAATTCACTTGTGAATGCCATTGCTTAATATCACTTTAAAGTAGTCTAACTTGGCTCCTGTGATATTTTGTCCTGCTTAGTAGCTTACTTAGCTTATTGAAAACAGATTTTTTTTCAATTTCATCATAGTTATTTTCATACCAACATGCCTCGCCATCCTCTAATTTATGGCAAACATAATTACACTATGATATCTGTTACCCAAGTTGTCTCTAGTGTTGGGCAAATGGTTTGGCCTGAGCATGAGTTTTACTTTATTGTCAGTTTAGTGTGAATATAGTGATAGTGCAGCATGAGTGTAGTGTGACCATTCATTTTTTACTTTAGTGTCAGTTTAGTGTGTCAGGTTTACTGCAGTATATTGAAGTGTGTCAGTGTAGAGTGTCAAGGCAGTTTGTCTTCAGTATAGTAGTACATCAGGGCACGTTTTCTGCAGTACATTGAAGTGTGTTAGTGAACTTTTACTGCAGTATATTGAAGTTTGTTAGTGCACTTTTTTGCAGTATATTGAAGTGCATTAGTACACTTTTACTGCATTGTGTTGAAATTCATTAGTGCACGTTTACTGCAGTATATCGAAGTGCATTGGTTCATGTTTACTGCAGTATATTGAAGTTTGTCAGGGTACTTTTACGGCAGTATATTGAAGTGCGTTAATGTGCGTTTACTGCAGTATATTGAAGTGCGTTAGTGCACATTTACTGCAGTATATTGAAGTGCATTAGTGCACTTTTACTGCAGTGTATTGAAGTGCATTATGTTGCCCATGCTATCCAGCCACAGCATACAGAGGAGGGGGTGGACTGGCTTACTAAACTATCCTCATTTTCCTCATCCTCTATCACCCAAGCAGAGACTAGTGTGCAGTCCACCGCAGCTGCCAGAGTGGCTTATTCTGCCTCCTTGTCCACAGCTACTCCTGCCATAGCCCCAGTATCATGCATGGAGGGTCAGCTGAGTTATTTGAACACAGCGTTAGCCACTTGACAATGCACAGGCATTACTTGATTCTGATGTTGGTTCTGAGGTTGAGAAAGGTAGGAACATGAGCCTACAGAGAGTGGAAAACACTGGTAAATAACAAATTGGCAGTTATATTCCCCCAGCCACAACATATTACCAAGTTGGCTCCAATGATGATGAGGATGGAGGGGATTAGGGTGATGAGGTCACTGACATGACTTGGGTACAAGATAGAGCAGAGGAGGAAAGTGAGGGTGAGGCACAACCGCAACGAGGCAGCCATCATGGAAGAGTAGAGAGCAGCCACCCTATTGCACCAGATTGTGGAGTTGTTATTTTCCGGCCCACTTCCCACAGCTCAGCTGCCTGGGCATTTTTTAGCACATGTGCAGCCAATCACACCTCAAGCAGATAAAGCATGGCAAAAACACCAGCCATTTGGGTACCACATGCTTGACAAGGCAGTTAACTTCCCACCACTCAACCCATTGGCAAGAGCACCTGAAAGCCAAACAAAAAGGATGCAATTCTGATCCTCCTCACCTTTCAGGTTTACCCCCACTATATCTCATGACCTCTCAGCAGAGTATAGCAGGTACATTTCTCTACTCCAGCAGCTGCAGCAAAGAAAATACAGTCACTGCTACCCACATGCCCAGCATCTGAATTCAAGCTTGTCAAACCTGCTGGCTTTACAACTCCTGCCTTTCCATCTGGTAGATTTTGCCCCTTCTGTGAATTTGCAGAATGTGCTGTACCACAATGGTAGGTTCCCAGTTGCTATTTCTTTTCACGGAAGGCCATTCCAGCTCTGTACAATCACATGAAAGGCAATGTTGTGGCATCACTAGGCAAGGCAGTCAGACACATGGTCCATGTTACTACTGACACATAGTCCAGAAAGCATGATCAGTGACAATATATTTCATTCACAGCACACTGGATAACTCTGCTTGCAACTCGGAAGGATGCAGGACAGGGCTCAGTGCTGCAGCTTGTTTTATATTTCAATAGTTTTATTGGTTTATACAACAAAAACATGGTGTAGAAAAATACAGCTTTATGTTAATAAACATACATCATTTGAAATAAACTGAACCAGGCTTGGTACAATAAAGACACCAGACTGAAGTCTGTGGAGTAGAAAAAGAGGCACATGGAGGGATTAAAGGCTTATTGCATGAAGACCGAAGCAGGTAGTTCCCACTGGCTTCCCCTGAGGCCATTAGGGGTCCAGATGACCCAAGGCCTACGTATTATCCCCTCCTCACAACTAACATAACTTTTGTTGCCAAGGGCTCGTAACAACCAAGAGAGAGATATAGTTTCATTAACCCATTAATATTATATATAAACAATTAAGACACCAAGTAAATTTGTTAGCATCAGTATAGTTATATACTCAACTAAATAGATGAAATGTTCAAGTAAAGTCTCACCGGGAAAAATCCCAGAGATAGGCAAGGGGTTAGGGATCAGGACCCCGGGGGAGTGCACCGGACCAAGGTCACCCCAATTAGGAGCAAGCTGTGACCTCAGCCCTACATCTCCCACCCCGTCCGGCTCCCAAGCCCTCGTTAAATGATCAGGCAGATATAATGAGCATGATAGCCCTAACAAACCGTCATGGGTATTACATAAGCTTACCTTGGTATCAATTGAAAACTGGAGTCAAATTGCCCAAGTTAAAACAAACAGTAACTGTTAAAAGAACACAAGAAAGAGGTGCAGGAAAGTGAAAGAAGGAAGGGAAGACATAAGAGTAGAGAGAGAGGTCTATACAGGCACCTCCGGGAAGAGACCCACCCTAAAGTACACATTTAAGACACTCTTATAGAGTCATCAGGAGCTCCCCGTCTAAGGGGGAGTACAAGGCATCGACGGAGCCCCTATGTAACGAGCCCAGGGATCCCAGATTTTGTCAAACTGTTGTGAAGTATTTAGCATCATATGGGAGATCTTTTCTTGGGCCATGATCCAAGATATTTTGCGTTTGGCCCGGTAAAAGGAAGCCTTCGGGGTTTTCCAAGCCCCAGCGATTGTTATCTTAGCACCTATGAGGATGAAACGAATGAGGGATTTAGTTGCTTTGGAACACTCAGGGACCATTTGGTTGAGGAGGGCTATCTCCGGCTCTAGTGGGACCGGGATTCCCGTGACCCTGCGGATCATTCGGAAAATTTTATTTCAAAAATTTCTAATTTTTGGGCAGGTCCAGAAGATATGGAAGATGGACCCCAGGTGTTCGCATCCCCTGAAGCAGAGGGGAGACGTCTGAGGGTAAAGTCTAGCTAGGCGAATAGGAACTAAATACCAACGTGTTATAATCTTTAAGTTAGCTTCCTTAAGTATTGTATTATGAACCCCCTTACATGAATTCTCCATGTTACGGTGCCAAGACCCCAGGTCCCAATCAATGTCGAGGTCTTGCTCCCAATTTATCATGAAGGAGGCTTTTTCGCTCGGTTCTGAGAGCAAAGAGTATATAAGTGAAATCCCTCCTCTCGTGTCCATGGCTGAGGAGCACCATTGCTCATAGGGTGTAACGGTCAGGGGATGTGGTGAGGTTGCCTTAATGGAGTCAAGAAAATGTCTAATTTGCATGTAACGAAACCGTTCTTTGGGGGGCATCTCGAGTTCCAATGCTGAAGTGAGATGGGTCCCCCCGCATTGAAGAAGTGACCGATTCGATACAACCCTTTCTGAGTCCACCATTTGAAGGCCTCAATGTTCATCCCAGGTGGGAAGAGAGGGTTGTGAAAGAGGTGAGATAGAGGAATCCATGGGAATATTAAATTGCACTTTTTAATTAATGAATCACATAAGGACAGAGAATGAGAGAGGGGAGGAGCCATGACCGGTGGTCTGGATTTAGGGGGTCTCCAAATCAGGAAATCTATAGTGTTTTTGGGAATGGATTGCCTCTCCGTACTCAACCAGTCCGGTTTATCCCTCGGGGAATAGATTAAAGAGATCTGTGTTAACTGGGCTGCTTGGTAATAATACCAGAGGTTAGGGAGCCCCAAACCCCCTCTGGATCTGGGTCTATAGAGGATATTTTTAGAGAAACGGTAGCCTGATTTTTCCCCATATAAACCGATTGACATCTGATTGGAGCTTGGATAGTTGATTTTTAAGCACCGGGATGGGCAGGGAGCAGAATAGATACAGAATTTGTGGTAGGAGTGTCATCTTAATGGCATTGATGCGTCCTAGCCAAGACATCCTGCACTGGGCCCATTGTGAGAGATCAGAGGTTAGTTGTCTGTAAAGGGGTGGAGAATTGTATTTGTAAAGCGTGTCAATAGATGAGGAGAGATTGATGCCTAGGTAAGGAATGTAGTTGGTCTTCCAGCCAAAGGAAAACTGTTTCTTGAGGAGGTCCACCTCCCCTTGTGGGATCGACACATTCAAGGCTAGGGTCTTGGACATGTTCACCCAGAAGCCAGAGGCGTCTCCAAATTCCGTGAGAAGTCTGAAGACACTAGGGATAGAAATCATGGGAGCGGTGACAAATAGTAGGACGTCATCCGCGAACAACGCGCATTTGTGATAGGTTGGGCCGCATCTTACCCCATGTATGTTAGGGTCCGCCCTGATCCCCATTGCTAACAGCTCAATCACTAGCGCAAACAGCAATGGGGACAATGGGCAGCCCTGCCTTGTCCCCCTCGCTATCGGGAAGGGTTCCGAGTAATGACCGCATAATTTTATCCTGGCAGTTGGGAAGGAATATAAAGATTTTAAAGCATTGAGGAATTTAGGTCCAGCCCCCCATTTAGTTAAAGCTGCGAAAAGAAATGGCCAGGAGACCGTGTCGAAGGCCTTTTGTAAGTCTAGAGAAAGCAGGAGGCCTTCCTGAGGAGTTCCTCCATCCCAGCCTGATTTCATTAGGGAGATAATATTTGTCGCTCTCCTAACCTGGTCCGGCCCCTGTCTACCGGGAACAAACCCGACTTGATCTTTGTGCACATATAGGCCTATGAATCTAGAGAGTCTATTAGACAAAATTTTTGTCATAATTTTAAGATCTACATTTATAAGTGAGATAGGTCTAAAATTGCTGACTTCAATTAGGTCCTTCCCAGGTTTCGGGATGACTGAGATGAAGGTAAGATTAGCATTGGCTTCGATAGGCTTACCGCCTTGCAAGTAATTAAAGAGCCGGACCAGGAAAGGAGAGAGAACATCCTGAAAGGTTTGAAATACGGGGAGGAGAACCCGTCTGGACCAGGGGCTGAGCCATTCCTCAATCCCCCAATAACCTTTCTGACCTCAGCTTCCGTAAATGGGGCCTCCAAGGCTTCTCGATGTTCATCTGAGAAGGCGGTAGAAGTGGTTCCAAGTAGGAAGTCATCTATGGCAGTTGGAGAGTTTGGGGTTTTAGCAGAATAGAGATCTTTATAGAACTCAGTAAATGTTTCTAGAATTTTTTGGGGGTTTTGGGATAATTGTCCCGAAGGAGTTTTAATTTTAGGCATGGAGTAAGTGCGCATCTTAGGGGATAGTTTACGAGCAAGGGAGGGCCCAATTTGATTTGGTGTTCGAGGTAAGGGCTAGGTTCAATGACAATCTAGCCGCTTCTAGTGTTGCTAAGGATGGGCCGGAAGGGTGTCTCTATGTTGTTTGCTGGCTAATCTGAATTCATTTTCCAGGTTTATTATGTTAGCTTGGTGTTCTCTTTTCAATCTAGAGGAGAGCTGAATAATCTTCCCTCTCATAACCGCTTTATGGGCCCCCCACAAGAGCTCCGGGGTGGTCCCTTCCGTGTCATTTAGTGAGAAGTATTCACGTAGCTCCTTTTCAAGGAGCGTGCAGTGAACCGGGTTTGAAAGAATAGATTCATTAAGTCTCCAGGGTTGTGGACCCCTAAGTAGGGGGCCTTCCTCAAGATAAAGTAGGACCAATGAATGATCAGACCAGGGTACAACATGTATATTAGCTCGTTTGACTAGATGAATGGAAGATGTGGGGACAAATATATGGTCAATTCTAGCGTATGTCCCATGTGGGGCGGAGAAGTGGGTGTAGTCTATGGCAGATGGGTTAAGCTCTCTCCAGGTGTCAATCAGTCCCAAGGAATGGAGAAGGGTAAGGAACCCTGACTAACTGTGGACCTCTCTCGAATTGGGTAGACGGTATCTGATGTGGGTGAAGAGGCGGGGT
>BLSH010488508.1:1039959-1050383 GCA_018402905.1 Glandirana rugosa | reverse complement strand
ACACTTTGACGTACGTATAGACGTTTAAGAAGTGAATTTAAAAGTTTTTTTTTTCTTTCTTTTTGTTTTTTCTTTTCCCCATCTCCCCCTTTTTTATATTGGTTCTTTTGTATATCACCTCCACCTCTTTTTCCTTTTTCTCTTTCAGCTATCTTCTCTTCATACTCCATCCACTTCTCTTCCAACCCCCCTTAACAGACCTTCAATGTGGGACACTCGACTATTAACACAGTTGAAGCAATTCTGGGTACTCTACCCTCAAAGCTTCACTCCGTAGAGTGCATACTTGCCCCAGACTCTTCTATCGACTTTCTCTTTTTCCTTTTTCTCCACCTCCACTATATGTTTTCTTGGTTATATTTTTTCCCCCTCTACCCCTTTTCTTTTTTGTTTTTCTTTCTTTTTTTTTTGAAAATTTAAGTGAAGAATTTGCAGATATGCATGCAGTTTCACATTAAAGATACTTGGGGATGTAGAGGCTTTCTGGAATAACAATGGAATGGCACAGGACAGAGGGGTTGGAGGTAGCCCCGGGTCCCCTTGATGTGAGGTGGTTCTCCCCCCTGGTGGCAAAGGGGGGGACACCCCAAGATGCTGTGACCTGGAGTCAGTCAGCCTAGAGCAACCTACCTGGCGGAGAAGGTATGCAGGAGGCCAATTGAGCCCCCCTTCCCCGCTGGGAGGTGACGGCTTAAGGACACAGCCGCGTAAGAACATTACGCCTCGGCAAGTGTGCTGGGGACGTTGGGACGCCGCTGGGTATCTTGAACCCCCTCCTCAGCTATACAGCCTAAGGTACACTCGAAATGCCTATTATTGTCTCCAATGGCTTTGCAAATGAAGTAACAACAGGTAGACTGCGAGACTGTATATCTCTATGCTTATTCCCCAATGTTTTTCCTGTATATGTTTTAAATTGGAAAAATAAAGATTACATAAAAAAAAAAAAAAACATGTTCCTAAAGTTTATCTATACCGAGAAACAAAAATGTAATGTATTTACCAGTCCTTAGATGTGGTGGATGCATTAGTTTCCAACCTAAAACTTTCTCTTTATTTTCACTTGATGATTCTGGAAATAACACACTTCCTGTCCTACATTATCAATGCTCACTCGCTGTGCTGTATCTATGGAGAAGTGATGTGGACACCCTGGCTGAACTGCTGATTTGGATTGTGAGCACATCTCCCTCTTGCTTCATTAGTACATAGGAAAGAGGGGTTCTGTAGTTCACAAAAGATAGCCTGGAAAGCTGATAACATTGTTTGATGTCTCAGTTCAGTACACAGGAACTTACAAGTATACTGATTTCTATCAGAATCAATTTTTACTTTAACCACCACATCTAAAGACTGGAAAGATGCAATATATTACATTTTTGTTCTTGAGTTTAGATACTTCTAATCCAAATTGGACAAAATGTTGGGAAGCTGTTAACACCAAATGTCTTTGTCTGATAATAAAATAATCTTGGGCATTGTGCTTTCTGATTTATTATGTGGTCTCCCTACCTAGAGCAACCAAACAGAACAAATTAAAACAAAGGAAATTTGACGTGTCACATGTATCTTCTTACAGAGTTTATGATCAATTATAAGAAGAGTAACACAATTTCCTGTAATCATTACAGGAAAAGAATTCCAATGCCACAAAATAAAGAAGTAGCTCCAAGGGACCGTTTTCCCCAACCTCAACCCATTTTTCTCTGGAACAATTTTATTTTAAATTAATATATAATATATACAGTAAGAACATTAGAAATGTGGGCTGGTCTCCTGGCAGTATGCCTGGGAAAAGTTGGGAGGGGATGTTTCCATGCTAAGCAAAGTTAGGCCCCTTTCACATGGGCATTCTGTCTGCCCATTTTTCATCCATCTGTTGGTGGATGAAATATGGACAGCAATGCATTCCTATGGACAAATGTAAATGGATGTTGCCTGTTTACATCAGTTTTTCATCCGCTTTAGTTTAGGTCAATTTCTTTAAATAGAAAAAGTCTGCATTTATGAAAAACATATGTAAATGGGAGAAAAACTGATGTAAATGTAATCCATTTTTAATTAGCAAAATGTAACTGAACGGATGACGCCAGTGTGAAAGGGCCTTAGGCACAGCTGATCACAAGATTGTTAACTGACATTTTGGCAGGAAATATGACATACAATAATGAAGTAATCCTACCTTTACACAGAGCTATAAATAAGGGCTTATAGCCGTGTTATCTACAACTGCAAGCTCTAATCTTCCCACCCACTGAACTCCTTATTGGGTGGGTAATGTTGCCTACTTTGTTGATGGACAGTGTTTTACATGATTTACAAAGGTCAACCCTGTTTGATTTACAGGCCATTAAAAAGTCTGGTGGTTGGATAATGTTGTCAATTTTGTGGGTGAACAGTGGCTCACATTATCTATTGTTAATTCTATTTGATTTAAATTGCATACGTCTTGAAGATTAAGTTTGTTGTTTGTGGTTTATGACTTAATAATAGTTCAGGTTAAAGTTTGATTTACAATCACAATGTTAGTAAAAAGTTTTTTACATTCATATGCCTAATGTTTTAATATTTTTATTTTTTGTTTATACTATGCATTTTGGGGTGGGTGTGTAGCATTTTACACATAGAAAAAGATCCTAGATTCTGCCCCAATCTTGGTCTAGCACAAACCACAGGTTTATAACTTTAATTGGAGTCATGGTCCTCCTGGCAACTATCAAAAACTATGCAAAACAACAGACTAGAATTAACAGGGTTAGCAAGGCAACAAAGAACACGCCTACCTAATACAGAAATTCACAGGCTTCAGGGTTCTGTAACAATTCCAAGAGCAGAACCATATCAAGGAAAAAGACCAGATGGTAATGGAATTATGAGATGCCACATAACAGATAAAATGAAAGATGGTTTCATTAAAGCCCAACTCCATCCACAATTTTTATTTAAGTTGCGTAAGGAAATGTTACAAACATATTATTTTGTTACAAAGTTATTACTTTGTATGGCTCACCCTTGTAGAGATTTCTTCTCATCTCCTTTCCTTAAAATGTGAGTATATGACTGAAAGTGGTTCTAAAGCTTAAATATTTTTGACCCTAATGCATTTCTTGCATTAAGGAAAAAAATGTTTAGGTAGCAATATGATCTCTCACCACCCCCCTAATACTTTCCTCAGTCCTCACTCAATCCAGCGCTGTGCCCATCTGTAAAAGTTCTCTCTACTCACTTGCTGGTCACACATGCTTTGCTGTCAGTCAAATCCTGTGATGAGGGAGTGGTGGATAGGGCTGTGATGTCTGTGTCTATGGAAGTATACAGGGCATCTCAGAAGCGAGTTCACAGGTGTGCCCCTATAGCAAGTGGCTTGCAATGGGGACACACCAAGAAGAGGAGAAGCCAAGAGCACCAGCGAGGGACCCAAGCAAAGGAGATTTGGGGACGCTCTGTGTAAATACTCTTTGTAACTTCCTGATAGCACTACACAAATGAAATACTTGCAATATCATGAGACAAGCCTCTCTTGGCATTTTACAACTGTAAGACTAAGTGTGCAAACAAGGTGTTTCAACTTGGCATATAGTTAACTTTCGGTTTCTTTTCTGCATGTAATAGTAATTATATTGTTTTATATAATTAATTTTTTTGGTAAATAAAAATCCCAATAAGCGTATATTGATTGGTTTGTGCAAATGTTATAGCGTCTACAAACTGTGGCATATAATTATGGCATTTTTATTTATTTTATTTTTTTTACTAGTAATGGCGGCGATTGGTGACTTATTGCGGGACTGCGATATTGCGGAGGACAATTGGATACTAACTGACACTTTTGACAGTTTTTCAGTATGACACTAATACAGTGATCAGCGTTAAACATATGCACTCTCACTGTACTAATGACACTGGCTGGGAAGGGAGGGGTTAACATTAGGGTTAACAAAGGGTTAACTGTGTGTCTAGCTAGTGTTTTAGTGTAGTATGGGAGGTGCTTTTATTAGAGGAAGGCATGGACTGGTGTTTCTGCTTCGCAGGAACACAAGATCAATGCCTTCCTGAATGACAGATCGCCACTCTGGCTGTGTACTGAATGGTCAGCGAGTGCCGGCGGACATCATGTCCATGCGACCCACTGATCAGCTCCCGCTGTGCACTTGTGCCTGATACCCGGAAGTGCAGGATCATGCATATACATGGTCCTGTGGAGCGCAGCCACCCTGTAGCAGTAAAACTACTATAGGGCGGTGAGCAAGTGGTTAATACAATGTTTATATATTATGCGTGTAATAACAATATAAATTGTTGGCATTCCATGTGCAGCTAACCAAATAGCCTGAGGAAGCACAGAGCTGTACAAAAGAATAGTGTATACTTCCCTATTAAGCACATATATACAGTATCTCACAAAAGTGAGTACACCTCTCACATTTTTGTAAATATATTATTTTATCTTTTCATGTGACAACACTGAAGAAATTACACTTTGCTACAATGTAAAGTAGTGAGTGTACAGCTTGTATAACAGTGTAAATTTGCTGTCCCCTCAAAATAACTCAACACGCAGCCATTAACCACTTCCGGACCGCCGTACGTCGTTTGACGGCGGTACTTTGAAGTGGAATACCGCTGTTATGGTAGCAGATAGCTACCATAACCCCGGTATCTTTTTTTACAGCCGGCGATTCTGTACAAGATAAAAGTGGTTTTAGCGGCGGATTCGCCTCAAGATCACTTTTATCAGTGGCGGGGGGGCTCCCGCCGCTTTCCGGTCATCTCCGCCGCTTACCGGACCCGCCGGCAGCAGCGGAGATGATCCGATGCTTTCCCCCCAGTGTCCGTGAGCCGAGTGAGCGGCTCCATAACATGGCTGGGCGGAAGCTACTTGTGACGTGCTCTTAAAGGGGACATTTTTTTTTCCCCTGCCATTTTTTTCAATTTTTTTTTTTTTAATGCATTTTAGTGTAAAAATGAGATCTGAGGTCTTTTTGACCCCAGATCTCATATTTTGGAGGTCCTGGCATGCTTTTTTCTATTACAAGGAATGTTTACATTTCTTGTAATAGGAAAAAAAGTGATCAAAAAATTTTTTTTTTTAAAAAAGAAAGTTGTAAAAATAAAAATTAAAAAGTAAAATACATAATTAAAAAAAAAAAAAAAATTTAAAGCGCACCGTCCTTGCGAGCTCGCGCGCAGAAGTGAATGCATACGTAAGTCCCGCCCACATATGAAAACGGTGTGCAAACCACACATGTGAGGTATCGCCGCGATCGTTAGAGCGAGAGCAATAATTCTAGCCCTAGACCTCCTCTGTATCGCAAAAATGCTAACCTGTAGAATTTTTTTAAACGTCGCCAATGGAGATTTTTATGTTGTAAAGTTTGTCGCCATTCCGCGAGCGGACGCAATTTTGAAGCATGACATGTTGGGTATCATTTTACTCGGCGTAACATTATCTTTCACAATATGGAAAAAAATTGACCTAACTTTACTGTTGTCTTATTTTTTAACTAAAAAAACTGAATTTTTTTAAAAAAAATCGCGTGACATAAAGTGTTGCAATGGCCGCCATTTTATTCTCTAGGGTCTTAGAAAAAAAATATATAATGTTTGGGGGTTCTAAGTAATTTTATAGCAAAAAAAACTGTTTTTAACTGATAACCTCCAAACTCCAAAAAGAGGCTCGGTCTTAAAGTGGTACACCCTTAAGTGAAAATGTCCAAATTGGGCCCATTTAGCCATTTTCCCTCCCCGGTCTGAGATACTGTACATTCACTGTACATCCACCACAAATTCTGCAGTCTTTCTTACCTTGATATATATCTGCAATATATATATATATATATATATATATATATATATATATATATATATATATATTTCAGAATCATGACTAATGTTTGTTTGGAGTTAAATTAAAATACGAAAGAAACATGTACTAATGTGTTCTGTCTAATATTGTTTGCAATGTGGTCTAATTGCTAAAGTGCTTTAAGGCAAACCCAGGGGAATCATAAAATGCTATTATTTTACACTAGAGGTCACCCCCGGTATGAAATTCACTTGTAACATTATTTTTCTGCAGCTACTGTTACACAATGTTGGAAGTGGAAACCTTTTTTCCTTATTGAAAAGAGATTGGATTTTTATGAGCACAATACAATAATGCTAAGAATCTTTCTAGCAAGCTAGTGAGACTGAATATAATAGCATTCTGAGCTTCCATTTGGTAGGAGTCAGTTCCGTATATTAATCACATGCACCGTGAAAACATTCATTACAAGATACCATCACAATAAATTTAAGGCATTGCTGTCAACATAATAGCTGGTTCTGAATTTTTACCAGGTTGGTGCCTTCTAACTGCAATGAGACTTGTATTTTTGTTTTTCCTAAGAAAGTTAAAAACAATTGGATAGTTTTTGATATATTTGTATGAGGTATATATACTGTAAGTAACATTTTTTATAGTACACTTGAATTTCATATTATATGTTATTTTGTTGTATTATACTGGATACCTAATATATGATGTTATATATTGAGCTATGTATTGAAACATACTTACCATGTTTAAGTCTTTTTTTATAGATTAAACTATCTCCGGGTTGGGTTGGTCTTTATTCCAGTCTAGTTATTTGTCACAGTCAAATACATTTAGTTTGTTTAATCTCCTTCTGACTGAGTAGGTCCTAATATTTGCATTTGTGTGCTTATGATAAAGAAATTAGATTTTATGCTCTACTGCAGCAGTTCCTAATGTGAATAATTAAACATAATCTATAAAGAGATGTGAAATAAGATGACACAATTTAAATGAGGTAGCAGAAATAATAGAATTATAATATTCATCTGTAGCTACTTACTGTTGCCAAGCAGGCTACCACAGGTGACCAACAAATTGTATATTTTGCCACAGCTAGAATAAGTGAATCTGCAACAAAATTAATTTAAAGAGGGACTTTAGGAATTTGCACACAAATTAAAAGTTAGCAGCTGCAAATGCTGTAGCTGCTGACTTCAAATAAACCTTGGCTGGTTCTTCACTGGACCTAAAGTCTCCAATGTGACCTCCTGTGGCATCACAGCTGGCCCCCCACTGCACAAGCACAAGTCTGGGACTTGTGACGTGTCTCAAGAGGTTGCTTGCCTAGGCAGCCAAGCTGTAGGAGGAGTGGGTACCTTTCAGAAATAGGTACCCACTCCCAGAGAAAAAAAAATCCAAAAGTTGTAGAGGAAGGAGAGGAGGAGAGGAGAGGAGAAGCAGAACTTCCCTTTTTATGTGAAGTTCTGCTTTGAAGTATATGTCAACCCTCACCTAGTAAAACAACCCATCTAGTTTAAAATAGAAATGCAAGGCAAAACATATGTGTATTTAACCACTTAAGGACCGGAAGGATTTCCAGCTTTAGGACCGGAGCCCTTTTTGCGATTCGGCGCTGCGTCGCTTTAACTGAAAATTGCGCGGTCGTGCGACGTTGTACCCAAACGAAATTTGCGTCCTTTTTTTTTCCACAAATAGAGCTTTCTTTTGGTGGTATTTGATCGCTGCTGCGTCATTTCTGATCGCCGCTATAAACAAAAGACGAGCGACAATTTTGCAAAAAAAAACAAATTTCTTACTTTTTGCTAAAATACAAATACAAAAAAAAAATATAAAAAAACATTTTTTTTCACCGTTTTTGGCTGATTTATATTCTTCCTCACATTTGCGATAAAAAAAATCGCAATCGGCGTTTATTGATTGGTTTGCGCAAAAGTGGTTGCGTTTACGGATGATGAGAATTCATTTTTGGGGTTTTTATTTTTTTTTTATTTTTTACTAATAATGGCGGCGATCTGCGATTTTTAGCGGTACTGCGATATTTCAGGGGACATGTCGGAACATTTTGACACTTTTTTGGGACCATTGGCATTTATACAGCGATCAGTGCTATAAAAATGCACTGATTACTGTGTAAATGCCATTGGCAGTGAAGGGGTTAACCTGCAGGGGGCGCTCTAAGGGTTAACTATGTTCCCTGGGCGTTTTCTAACTGTAGGGGGGCTTGCCTAGCTGGGGAAGGGAAGTGGTCACAGCCTTCACGTACAGGAAGGCTGTGATCACAGCCCTTCCCCCTCACACAGAGCGGAGGTCCGTGTTTACTTACACGGACCTCCGCTCCTTCACTCCGGGGGGGGCATCGCGGGTGGGCGGCGGCAATTGAAGCCGCCGCACCCGCTCCCTGGCCCTCCCCAGACACAGTGAGCGCGCGGGCGCGCCTCCGGCGGCGCGTGCACGCTCACTGTGCGCGATCTGGCGGCCGCCGTCATATGACGGCGATTCGTCTTACAGCGCCACTTTGCCGCCATCAATTGCCGATTGACGGTCGGCAAGTGGTTAAACAAAAAACATATAGAAATACCTTTTTTTCTTTTGATCACATAACATCTGCTGCATAAGAGGCCTAGAGAGCTGGGGTGGAGACTACAGGGGGAGACTGTCAGTAGGGGACAGAGGAAGAGCAGCACACTGACCTTCCCGGTGATTAACTGTGCAGGAAGGCATGTCAGCACAAGCCTAGCCAGCATAGCCAGAAAATGGACCATTCCGGGAAGGATGTGCTTATAATGCCTAGTGGAGTCAGTTTAAAATAGGAAAGGAGGAGAACTTGCAAGAAAGACAGGTATTTAAGGAAGTGATAAAAGTAGAACTGGATACTTTTCCGGGGGACACAGGACGCTTGCGTGGACTCTAAGCCTCCACTCAGCCTCCGATAATGGATGTTCACAATTTCAAATGCTTGTCATGGGGTCCGTACAACCATAAGGAAAAAAGACCGCAATAGTGTGATACCATTAAAAGCAAACGCATTTATTATAAAATAATGCACTTACAGGAAATCCAAGAATAATAGGCGTTGAATATCAAAGTTGAACCATAAGCAGAGAAGCGGTGGGATCCAAAACAGCACTTCAGCTTGATCGATTTCGTCCTAATGGACTTCTTCTGGAGCATTGCCGTAATAGAGGGTCATGGAGCTCTGGTAAGGGGAATCTTTGTCTGGTGGAGGAACCGTGCACATTTGGATTGGTGTGGTGGAGGAATCTATATATGAATATTCTGGCTGTGATCACACCTGGGATTTATTATATGTTTTGGACTTTTGAATTTATCACATATATTTTATGGACTTTTTTTGTTTCACTTCATTTTTTTGTGTAAGGTTAAATTTTTGTTGACCTACACATTTATATCGTTATTTCAGAATTGTATTTCACATTTATTTGTCACATTTTGAGTTATACATGGGTTTGATTCATTTGCACTTTTTGTGAGTTTACGACACAAGCGCAGATTTTTTTTGACTTTCATCTGTTTTGTAGTGGTCAATCCCCCACTTGATATTTTGCAGCTGTGTCCGGATATAGTTCTTAATAATTTCTCTTACAGGGTAGCGCAGTTATACACGCTTTAAGAATTTTTTACCAATAGGGTAAGGAGGACATTAAGGCTCCATGACCACTAGTGGTTTTTTATAGAAAAAGGAATAATTGGAGGAAGGACTCAAAGTAGAGCCCCTCAATGATTGGACAAGTGTTGTCCGGTACCTCATCCTGGAAGATAATATGCACAAAAGACCCCTAACTACTAAATTGGAAGGACTATAGCGGTACCAAGAAAGTAAAAAAGTATCAAAAATATTTATTTATACAGGTTAAAATTAAGACATGAAAGTGTACACATATACCATTGGCATAAACAATGCTCTTCTAAGGATAGAAAGTGGGGTTTTTTTGCGCTATGCCCTGAGTATTGTGGGGATGAAGACAGCAAGCAGCCACCTATATCGACCAAACTAAATCGTATAAGTAATGTAATTGTGTGGTGGTGGCGCTAAACTGAATATATGACAGATAACAGGTGATGGCAGATAATGATATTATACCAATCCAGAGAGATAATAAATAGTGATCAATCAAATGAAACAATTATATATAGTATCATAGTATAAATAAATAGGTAAAATCATAAAAGGGTATTCATCAGCCAGAAATTATAATAATAATTAGTGATTTTAATAAAAGTGACAAAGTGTCCATATAATGTGGCAGGAATCCACGTTCTAAGTCCAGTTAGTGAATCTTCAAGTGAAATCGGTGACTCTTTGTGATGAGTATTCAATAAAAAAGGCTCCAACTATGGTCAGTGTGGAGGCTTACCAGAAATCAGATGGACATGCGCCTTTGAGATTATAAGGACCCTCCGGCCCGTGGCATCTGCGAGGACAGGGGGGGGTTTTCTCCGGCCCGGGTCGCGTCACACAGCCTGGTGTCCTTCTTCAGAGGGTACGGGTCCTTTTCTTGGCGTCTCTGGATTGCTCCTGATTGGTTGGTTCCGGATTGGCAAGGCTATGGTCCTCCTTGGCAGGCGGGCGTCCTCAGATCCA
>BLSH010488508.1:1022540-1033164 GCA_018402905.1 Glandirana rugosa | reverse complement strand
TGTCCAAAGACAGTCACGACACTCCCTGTCTAATAGCAAGATTTTAGTAGAGTATGACGTCATCCCAGATGATTTTAGAACGAAAATCTGTCCCTCATAGCACCGACAGGAACCTGTCCCTACTGCAGTATCAGATGATTTTAGAATGATAATCTGTCCCTCACAGCACCGACAGGACCCTGTCCCTACTGCAGTATGAGATGATTTTAGAACGATAATCTGTCCCTCACAGCACTGACAGAAACCTGTCCCTACTGCATTATGAGATGATTTTAGAATGATAATCTGTCCCTCACAGTACCAACAGGAACTTCTCCCTAATGCAGTATGAGATGATTTTAGAACGATAATCTGTCCCTCACAGCACCGACAGGAACCTGTCCCTACTGCAGTATGAGATGATTTTAGGACGATAATCTGTTCCTCACAGCACCGACAGGAACCTGTCCCTACTGCAGTATGAGATGATTTTAGAACAATAATCTGTCCCTCACAGCACTGACAGGAACCTCTCCCTACTCCAGTATGAGATGATTTTAGAACGATAATCTGTCCCTCACATCACCGACAGGAACCTGTCCCTACTGCAATATGAGATGATTTTAGAACGATAATCTGTCCCTCACAGCACTGACAGGAACCTGTCCCTACTGCATTATGAGATGATTTTAGAACGATAATCTGTCCCTCACAGTAGCGACAGGAACCTGTCCCTAATGCAGTATGAGATGATATTAGAACGCTAATCTTTCCCTCACAGCACCAGGAACCTGTCCCTAATGCAGTATGAGATATTAGAACACTAATCTTTCCCTCAAAGCACCAGGAACCTTTCCCTAATGCAGTATGAGATGATATTAGAACACTAATCTTTCCCTCACAGCACCAGGAACCTGTACCTAATGCAGTATGAGATAATATTAGAACGCTAATCTTTCCCTCACAGTGCCAGGAGCCTGTACCTAATGCAGTATGAGATGATATTAGAATGCTAATCTTTCCCTCACAGCACCAGGAACCTGTCCCTACTCCAGTATGAGATGATTTTAGAACGCTTATCTTTCCCTCACAGCACTGCCAGGAACCTGTCTCTAATACAGAATGAGATATTAGAACGCTAATCTCTCCCTTACAGCAACGCCATGAACCTCTCTCCACTCCAGTATGAGACGATGTGACACGCGGCACTACGTGACTCCAGCTCATATAGAGGCTGGGTCGCATGTTGAACTGACCAATCACAGCCATGCCATTAGTAGGCATGGCTGTGATGGCTTCTAAGGGTAAACAAGTGAAACGCTTGTTGATTGGCTGCCCTGCAGCTATTCAACAGGTGCCAAAAAATACTCAAATACCGAACCCGATCCCCGACTTTTTTTGAAATGTCCGGGATTGGGTTCGGGGGAACGGACACCCTAAAGTCCGGTACGGACCCGAACTTCACAGTCCGGGTTTGCTCACCTCTACCTAGAAGCTGTTATTAGCATTTTTTCTGCTCCTAGAAGCTAAATAGTGTTATTCTATGTGTCCATGCACACTACTTTAGGCTATTAGCACTTTTTGAGATTCAGCATTTAGGAGCAGAAAAAGGGTTGTTTTTTTAAAGTTTCTTGGAGCATTTTTACAGCAGAATCATTCCTAAATGCTGCTAAATGCTCCTAAATGCTCCTAAACACTACTAACAGCATTTTCTGAGCTTTAATTTTTCCTTTTACTGGAAAAATGTGAATAAAACGCTAACGCTCCTAAATGCTCCTTAACACTCTTATACGCTCCTTAACGCTCCTAAAACGCTGCTAACACGCTACTACAAAAAGCTATTACCAGTGTTTTTTATCCAGCCTTTTTTCCAGTGGTTGTTTAGATTAAAAGAAACACTAGTGTGCATGGAGCCTTACCCTTAACTATTCTAGGAGCTGTGACAGAACCAGTTTTGGTAGCTGTGCTAGCATTGTCACTGCTGCTAAGGTATACTGGAGCCAATAATAGAGTGTGGGTGTTACTGGCTAAGCTGCATTAGCATGGAGACCACAGCTTGTTACACTCACTTGTGATATCAGTGTCACCATGACAACAGAATCTGCAGTCCAAGGGACTACAGGGGATGGGTCCATGACAAATAGCCAGTCAGGAAACAAGTAGAAGATGATGGACGATATACAGTTTGAAAGTTACCCAGGAGCCAAAGAGCTAACTAGAGATTTTAAAATAGATTTAGTGGATCAGTAAAAGAGCAAACACAAATGCATTGCTGCATTTAAAAATAGAGGCAATTCCAAATTATAGGAAAAGAGTTGGACTTTTCTACACAAAGCAGGATGTGTACTTGTTGCTGTGTGAGGTCAAAAGGGAACTTTTCCTTTTGAAAAGTGTAGTTGCAGCTTTGAGATCCTCTTATATGTCAAAGGATTTTTTGTAAATCTGTAACTGTGGATAATGTTATATAAAAGATCTTTCTAGCTCTGCAAAGTAGAATATACACAGGTAAACTATTCAACTATAATTCTTATTAAAATTTGTACAAAACTTTGTACAAAAATGGTCAGTACTTTCCATGACCTGACAAATGGCATTCAAAAGTAGTTCAAAATGTAATTTGCTTTTAACATTTTGAAATGAATCGACTTTGCCAAACGAAAACCGCATACACTGTTAGAAAGTATTTCATTCAAGTAAAACTTTCCATCCTGCTCCTTCTAATTTTCTTGTCCCTGTGATCAAACTATTCCCTAATGATTAGAAATCAAATGAACCATCTTAAAACATAAAATTTCTACCAAAAGTCTACTAGTGTATAGCCAGCTTAGAGTGGTATTAAACATGAAAGCAAACATTTATTATATTGCAGCTTATCAATTCTTAGATGTGATAGCTGCATTCGCATCTTGAAACCCCGGTCTGCTTTGAAATCGTTGCCTGGGAGAGACCTTGCTGATGCAGTATAATTACCCTGTGTCTTGTGCACTGGTCCAAATTATTTGGTGGAAGGGAGATTATGGTGTGGGTTTGTTTTTCAGGGGTTGGGCTGGGTCCCTTAGTTCCGGTGAAGGGAACTCTGCATACCAAGACATTTTGGACAATTTCATGCTCGCAACTTTGTGGGAATGGTTTGGGATGGCCCCTTCCTGTTCCAACATGACTGCACACCAGTGCACAAATCAAGGTCCAAAAAGACATGGATGAGTGAGTTTGGTGTGAAGGAACTTGACTAACCTGCACAGAGTCCTGACCTCAACCGATAGAACACCTTTGGGATGAATTAGAGTGGAGAATGCGAGTCATGCCTTCTTGTTCACATCAGTGCCTGACCTCACAAATGTGCTTCTAGAAGAATGGTCAAACATTCCCATAGACTCATTCCTAAACCTTGTGGATAGCCTTTCCAAAAGAGTTGAAGCTTTTAATGCTGCAAAGGGTGGGCCAACTCAATATTGAACCCTAACGGCTAAGACCGGGATGCCATTAAAGTTCATGTGCGTGTAAAGGCAGGTGTCCCAATACTTTTGGTAATATAGTGTATTTATGACTTCACATATTGCACAAGGATATTAGAAGATGTAATTTATGGACACAGTCATTTGTTTGCACTGTATTGCTTTCAAGGTTTTGATTTTCTATGTGCATATTTGGAGATTTGTTATTGTGTTTTTGATTTTTACACTAATGTGATACACAATTTATTGATGCATTTAATTTAAGTGGAACACGTTGTTATATATTATTGCAATTGGTGGTATACAGTAGGTGTATTGGGTATACAGTGTAGTATATGATTTGAAGTTTTAGATAAGATTGAATTTTTTGCACTTAGTGTGCATATTTTATAAATACACATTTTGTTGGGTGATTTTTTTCACTTCAAACGCTAGCTGCTTGGGGTTAGGTGAAGGTTGATAACTTATAGGAGAGATCTATAAGTGGCTTTAAGTTGCCATAAATTAAACCTGACATGTTAATTGATCTATCCTTCATTTAGTAATTAACATTCTCATTCAGACAAATCACTTATTGCTTATAATTGTGAACTGGTACAAATTAAGTTAGTCTGAGGTTATTCGAGAACACATAGAGGTAAAACAATTCATTATAGAGAATAACTATTATTTAATACTGGTTATTGCAATTTGTATGTTTAAGAAAAATAAAAAATACATTTTAAGTACATTATTACAATAAATGTACATTTTCCCATGTTTTATACTTTTAAAAACACTAAAAGTGGAGATAAGCTTTCCTAGGCTCCTCCTGAACTATGACATGTCACATAACAAAAAAATGAGAGAGGGCTTGGGATAAGACCCCCTTACTCTACTTTGGGTGTTATGCTGCGTGTGAGGTCTACTAAGGTTTTGCTTTTGCTTGTGGCATTAAATACTCAAGAAAAGTCACGTATGGGACGCATATTCTGCTACATTAATATTAATGTATGTACGCATGTTTGTGCCTTTAAAATGCCTTTGTTACTTAACCTTGAACTGGAAGAAATATAACTTGTGGCCTGTATGTAAGAGACCGCTGATCACCATAATGTGTAGTTTATACTGTATGTTATATACTCCTAAACACCAAACTCTGTACACTGTGCTGTATTCTATATACTGTTGACTGCTGTGCTCTGTATGCTGTGCTGTATGTTACATACTCCTGACCAAACTGTTCAGTTACTGGCTAAGAATCTGTTAAATATCAAAATGGATTCAATAAGCACAGACACAATACCTATATAGAAAATAACATATAAACAATGTTGCAAGCTGAACACTAAAGGAATATTTCACAATCCCTCAAAAATAAATAAAAATATATAAACAGTGCAGCACAACTCATATTATAAATGTCCTTTGAAAGTCCAAAGCCAGGTGACAAGGAAAGTAGAACAGTCCATTAGTTAATAAATCTCTGTGCAAAGATAAAATGCCCACAATCACCCAGGGTGACAACTCCCCCACCGACAGATAAATTGATTGCTCACCTCATAAAATTAACTAAGGATGGTCAAAAGAGATTGTCCCACCACGGGGTATGCATAAAAAGGAAGCATCAGATCACGGTATAGAAGAAGTAATCCAGATTATATGTGAAGAAATAAGGGACACTAATAGTACTCTCTACTTAAAAGGTATTTTTAATGAAACCATAAAAACTACTCACAAGATTGCCACTTGGCCGTAGGCAAATACTAGCATAACAATCTCTCACTCAAGCCAGCATAGCAGTGGGTGATGTCACAAAGTGTAGCTTCTCCTCCCACTTCCATACTAGGATCTGACACTTCCTTTTTATGCATACCCCATGGTGGTAGAAGCACTTTTGACCATCCTGTTAGTTCAGGGGTCCATTTTATGGGGTGAGCGGCCAATTTATCTGTTGGTGTTGGGAGCTGTCACCCTGGGTGATTGTGGACATGTTATCTTTGCACGCAGATTTCTTACCTAATGGATGTTTTCTTTATATTTTATTTTTTTTTATTTTTATACTGTGCTGTTCTTTTCTGCCCCCCCCTACACGGTGCTCTCCTGGTGCCCCTATACTGTGCTGTGCTCTCTGGGCCCCCCATACTGTGCTGTTCCCTCCTGGCTCCCGTATACTGTTCCCTCCTGGCAGGGGAGGACTGGCAGCCTTAGGCCTGGATGGGCAAGTCCAGTCAAGTGGCCGATTGAACCACTGAATCAACTCACCATCCATGCCCACCTGGTTTTAGGATGGATATTGATGTTATGAAGCAAGACAAATATGATACAATGTGGCAATTTAATTTTAATAACAACAACTGAGGCTTAAAATGTTACTAAATCCAGTACATTAAAATACTGCCACTATATACCTTTTTGGCTGATCTGTATACCACGGTAACATGATAAACTGCAGGGTGCTGAATGTTGGAGGAGATTTCCACCACATCCTGTGTCCTCATGCTGTTATGGGAGGTGGATCATCTACAAAATAAAGATGTGACATCCCACCCACTGTGTTCTTTTTTAGTTACTGGCATGGAGGATGGAGGGACAGGGCTGCCATTTAGGATCTGTATACATGCACACATGTGTGATGTCAATATCATGTGACCTGAAAAGCTTAGCTCAAACAGGAAATATTCTCTACAGCAATAGAAAACAAAACTGAGCATGTGCAGCAGTACTACCCTGTGTGTTATCTGGCCTTGTCAAGAGAGACCCTGTAGGGGGGGGGGGTCTCTCCATACAGGATCAAATACACAATACAGAGGATTAATCCCTTAAGTTCCACAGTGAGTATAACAAGCATGCTATTCTGCACATATAGACTGATTTTACTGCTGTTGGTTTAGTAACACTTTAACAAAAATAAAATCTACAGTTTTAACAAATGACAGCAATGTATGCACACTATTCACTTAAAGAATATGTGAGACATTTAAGGATATGGATAAACCTTCTCACTTAACTTTTTCAAAAAATACAGCAGCCAAATAAATATCTCTATAAAACTTTTAAACCAAATATTTGTTCAAACAGTTAGCAAAGTCCTCATCAAGGAAGAACTTTGACGAATAATTTCCAATACATCAGGAAACTGGACCAGTTCCAGAAGATCTCTTTCCACTGACATGAGCATGGGCATCAAGCAGTTCTTGTCCCATTGTGGCTTGAAGTCAGTTCTTGATGATTTTCAACTTGCTGAATGCTCTCTCACATGATACTTGTATAAAAGAAAGGGTCAACAGGTACTCATAGGTGATCAAAAGATTTTCATAAGCTGTAGAATAAAGGTTGAATTTTAGCAACAACCTGTGACAGCAAAAAAAACACTGCCTGCAAGAACCACAGTTGGATTCCTTTTGTATCCCAACTAGTAGGGGAAATCCTGTCATTGTCATCATCCTCCTCCTCCTCCTCATCATCATCAAGAATTATTTCCACTTTCTGTGTCTCATCTTCAGAAAGACATCCTGTAAGACTAGGAAATAATTTGGCAAAACATATTAATTCAGTTTTGCGAGAACATTCATTTACTCTGGCCAACTTAGAAATTCTCTCTAGTGCCCCTCCATCTAGCACTTTGGGATCTGTCCTAATTTTCAGAAAAGTGCGAGGATCCAAGTAGTGGGAATCCATGACCAATTGCTTATTTTCTGAAAATCTCTCTGTTAAGCTTTGTATGATTTGGTCTAGAATTGGTCTAAACACACTAGCTCGAAAGTATTGCATTTCCTCTTCAGGTCGTTCATCATGTGAAGATTCTCCAGCCAAGCGTTTTTTTCGTGACACTCTTCGAACTGGAAGCATAGTCTCAACTTCCAAGGAGCTGAGAACGTCACTTTCATCCATCAACTCATTTGTTTTTATTGCAAAGTGTTCATTCAGCCTTTTGTTTTAGATTGCTGAAATCTATTTTTTTCAGTTGCTCAACAGCACTTTCGATCATTTGCCATGCTACCATGAAATCAAGGCTACTGGTTTATAGATATTTTGACACTGGACCTATAACATCAAAGACCTGCAAAAATATGTTTGCTGTTAAGATAGTCCTATACTGACAAAGATTGTGAAAAAGGGATGAGGCCTCAGAAGTGGTTTTTGATTCAAACAAGTTGCTCTGGGAAATTACATATAAAATGTCAAGGGTGTCTAAATAAAGACAATGTTTCTCCTCACCAAAAATCCAGTTAAGGGCCTTTTCATTTGCCCACCATCTTGTCTCTCCAAGTTTTTGTAACTTTAAAAGTTTTTCCTGTCCATGTCTTTTATCCAGTTGATCTTTCCAGATATTCATTCTCTTGTGGGTGTCTCCAATAAAGGTTGCCAAACGATTTAGGATACCAAAAAAATGTTTTGCTTCCAATACTTGACAGCAATCTGAGACACATAGATTAAGGATATGACAATAGCACCAAATATAGACCGCATCTGGCACCACCTTTGCGATCTGTGCACGTAGTTCCCATATACTCACTCCTCATATTTGCTGCACCATCAAATGACTCCCCAGCAATTTTTTGGAAATCGAATCCAAGTACATCAAAACAGGACAGTTCATGAAATCCTTTTCCAGTAGCATCTTATCAGGGAGAATCGCCACAAGCCATTCTTTAATCTCCTCACCTTTTACATATCTCACGTATCTACGATTCCAACATCCTGTGTGGAGTCACCCTGTATACTGAAAAGTTCCTCTCCGATTTCAGACACAATTAAGGTTTTCATGCGTCAAACGATTGCTGAAAATACTTTTTTTACTGTCTTATTGGACAAGAATGTAACAAGAGATCCACGTCTAGATGTCTGTTTTCCTGATGTTTTTCTGTCTTTCAATCGCTGTTTTCTTTTTTCACTATCCTGAATGCATTTATTAAGATGATTTTTTAGAAAAAAATCATACTGCGATAAAAGTAGGACAATTTCCAGAAAGTTCCCATGGTTTATTTCACTGTTATTTAAATTGTACAGTGATTCATTAGTGCCATGGGCACGAAATGGCAAACCCTGTTTTCCAAGCAGTTTTACTATATCAAATATACGGTTTAATACCTCAATATTTTGAAGTATCTCTTTCTTTCTTCTGGAGGCATGAGCCTGATTTATGAATGTGTCAATGCTTCTATTCTTTTTGACAGTGAAATAAGCATCACAATGTCTTCTAGAAGATTCATGCTTATTTTCTGCCTGATAGCAATGCCGAAAATTAGTACAACCACTAGTGAACGAGGAAGAGGAATCAGAAAAGGCAATGCATATGCTGCAAAAAAAATGCTTCTAACTTTCGATTCTTCATCTTACAACTTAGCCATGAACGCTTAACTCGATCCCCATTAGCTTTTTGTGATAATAAAAGTCCACTTATTGAAAAGGAAGATCTTCACATTCAATCCTGGTTGGCTGAAAAGGGTGTTTGTCAACAAAATTGATTTTTTTTCTCCTATGGAACCTGCAGGAGGAAGACTAAAAGGTATTTCTGATGGATCACTTATCACACTCTCTGATATGTCTTCTTCTGGTGTAATACATTCTAATTCAGGAGGGTCTTCAAAACCATCTGGGCCATTCATATGCGCTTGCTCTCTGCACTCTGACACCAGCTCCTCCTCATCCACCTGTATTTCTGCTTGTGCGCTCACATCCTCTTCGCCAGATACAACTGGCATGTTTGAAGAAACCTCATCAACAGGAGTTCTTTCATGTATACCACCAGTCTAAAATGATGTAGATGTAACCAAGAAACTCTATGCAGGGTAACACAATAAAAAAACAAAAGCAAGATTTAATTAAATAATTAAAAATGTATATTAAATAATTAAAACTGTGATCATCATGGAAAGTCAAGTGTGCACACTCCTTGATCATCCATCTTGAATATTAAAGTGTTAATGAACCCAGAACTTGCATTCACTATATCTGGTCTCCCACAATACACAGATCGTGGAAATGCAATTATTTTAGTAAATATAAACTGCTAAATACCTTTTCCCATCAGCAGTATATAGCAGTCTTGTGACTTCTGTCAGTGTCTGGTTAAAGCTTATAGGAGGAGTTTTCATTCCACATTGACCCTCTGTCTGGACAGTGCTGATTGACCCTGTGCCAATCACATGCACCATCCCAAAGAAGAAAAAAAACTCTCCAGCAATGCACACCAAACTCAGCATGTGTAGACTGCCCCAAGGCACTGTTCTACCAGGAGAGGGATTGGAGACAGTAAAAGAAGGGGAGGATCAGAGAAGACAGGATCAAACCGCCTTTTTACACAATGCGCAGGATTAACCCCTTAGGTTCCACATTGAGTGTAACAAGTATGCTTTACTGCATATAGTTACATAGTTACATAGTCAGTGAGGTTGAAAAAAGACACAAGTCCATCAAGTCCAACCTATGTGTGTGCTTTTATGTCAGTATTACATTGTATATCCCTCAATGCTTTGGTCCTTTAGGTGTGCATCTAGTAGTTTTTTTAATGTATCTACACTCCCGGCAGAGACCACTGCTTGTGGTAGAGAATTCCACATTCTCACTGCTCTTACCGTAAAGAAACCTCTACGCATTTTAAGGTTAAACTGCCTTTCCTCTATTCTTAGTGAATGGCTGCGTGTCTTTGTGTACTCCCTTGCACTGAATAGTTTTGTCCCTATAGTGGGGTCCCCAGTACAATATTTGTACATTAACCCCTACAGATCCGCAATATTTCCGAAGTAAGGCTCCAGCGCGGATCTGAAATGCCGAGACAACGTCCATGGATGTCGTCCCCTGTGCACGCTCCTCGCGTGCCCCCTGGCGGCAGCGGCGGCGCACGAGCGCCGCACGCTGCGCGAGCGTGCCCGTGGCTCGGGCGGACTCGATGTCCGCCCGAGACCCGCCGATCTCTTTTAGCAGCCTCAGAACGGGGACATACCAGATCTACTGATCCCTGTCACTGGGATCAGTTAGATCTGTTATGTCCCGGCCAGCCCTGCCCCCCCACAGTTAGACCACACCCAAGGAACATATTTAACCCCTTCACTGCCCCCTGCAGGTTAACCCCTTCACTGCCAATGACATTTATACAGTAATCAGTGGATATTTAAATTTCTGATCGCTGTATAAATGTCATCGGTCCCAAAAATGTGTAAAAAATGTCCGACATGTCCGCCCCAATATCGCAGTCCCGATAAAAA
>BLSH010488508.1:1005341-1015707 GCA_018402905.1 Glandirana rugosa | reverse complement strand
CAAACTCCAGTACAGGGGCACAAGAACTAAAACCAAAGTATAACTTTTCTGACGGGAGGACTTGGAATAAGTGGGGGAACTACATAAATTTCCAAAGTTAGTACAGAGGGGAGAGGGAAGAAAGGAGGTCTAACATTCAAGGACTTCAGCGAGAACTATACAAAATATGGGGTCTGGAAAGTGGTAAAAACAATGGGCAGAGACTTGAGCAAGATAAAATAGTTATAGAAAAACATTCACACCAGAGGTCTTGACCTGTGTCATAAGATTCACTCCAGAGTGATTTCTAGATATATGTCCCTCACGTCTTAATAATCCGTTCAACATAAAAACTCCTTGATATTAATGAGTTTTTGGAATCATTGAGAACATGGTTGTTGTTCAATAATAAAATTATTCCTCAAAAATACAACTTGCCTAATAATTCTGCACTCCCTGTATATAGATCTTTAGTGAGACCTCACTTAGAATACTGTGTCCAGTTCTGGAGACCACACTTACAAAAAGATATTGATAAAATAGAACGAGTTCAGAGACGGGTAACAAAAATGGTGAAAGGTCTGGGGTATAAAACATATCAAGAGCGACTTCAGGAACTTACAATCTGGAGGAAAGAAGGGAGAGGGGAGACATGATTGAAACCTTTAAATACATCAAGGGGGTGAATAAGGTTCAGGAGGGCAGTCTTTTCAATATGAAACCAAAATCAAGAACACGGGGACATGACCTCAAACTAACTGGGGGGGAAGTTCAAAACTAATCTTAGAAAGTATTATTTTACTGAAAGGGTGGTTGATGATTGGAATAAACTACCAACAGAGGTTGTGATACAGTCAACAGTAAATGGCTTCAAACATGCTTGGGATAAACATAAATCCATAGTCAGACAACAAGGTTAATGTAAAAAATAAATAAATAAATAAATAAAAAGGGGCAGACTCGATGTACTACTCAGTCTTTTTCTGCCGTCACTTTTCTATGTTTCTAGGTTTCTATCATGCTCTATGTTTACATTTTGTACAACAGTATTCGCCCTCGATCTTATGATCAAGGAACGCATACATGCGACAAGATGTACACCTAATTGCTTCTCCACACCCGCCGGGCATTGTACCTATTGATTTAGTGGTGACTGAGAATTATGCCCAATCCAATTAACTAACCGCTGTCTGCCTGTCGCTAATACTCACAGCACACCGGTACTCACAGCGCTTATTACTCACTCCACACTCGGGTACTCATGCCACACTCGGGTACTCACACTATATTACTCAGGTACTCACCTGATACCCTGGTACGTGCTATGCACCGGTACTCCCTATACCCAGATATTCACCTACTATTTTGGTACTCACAATGCTCCCAACACTCAGGTACCCCCCAATATTCAGGTACTCTCAAATACTCAGGTACCCCCAATACTCAGATACTCCCTACCCTCAGATACTCCCAATATTCCCAATACTCAGGTACTCTCAAATACTCAGGGACTCTCAATACTCAGGTGCCCCCAATATTCCCAATACTCAGGTACTCTCAAATACTCAGGTACTCTCCAATACTCAGGTGCTCTCCAATACTCAGGTACCCCCAATACTCAGGTACTTTCCAATACTGAGGTACTCTCCAATACTCAGGTACTCTCCAATACTCAGGTACCCCCAATATTCCCAATACTCAGGTACTCTCCAATACTCAGGTTCTCTCCAATACTCAGGTCCTCGCCAATACTCAGGTCCTCGCCAGTACTCAGATACCCCCAATATTCCCAATACTCAGGTACTCTCAAATACTCGGGTACTTTCCAATACTCAGGTACTCTCTTATAAAGACTGATTTTACTGTTATGGGTTTAGTAACACTTTAAATGTAAAACTTCATCATCCACATTAGAGCTGCATGATTCTGGCCAAAATGAGAGTCACAATTTTTTTGCTTAGAATAAAGATCACGATTTTCACGGCGTAACATCATCTTACACATTATATAAAACAAGTGGGCTAACTTTACTGTTTAGTTTTTTTCTAAATTCATTAAAGTGTATTTTTTCCAAAAAAGAAAGACCGCTGCGCAAATACAGTGCATTAAAAACCAAGTCATGACAATGAGTTACATAAATCCAGCAAACATGTACTAATTCTGCATCTCACAAACAAGCAAACACATGGAATCCAATACATCACAAGAAATAAACTAGTCCAACAGAAAAGAAAAATATATTGCTAATATTATCGGGGGAAAAAAAAAACAAAGCAAAACACATCTAATGTAGGACACTGCTACTCACTTTAGGAACAAACGTATGTGTAGTATGCAGAATCTGCTGGAAACACTAGGCCACAAAATAACAGCAACCGACACATGGCATGTGTCAGCAGAACCATTCAGCCCATCTAGATTGCACAATTTCTGCCTCAAAATAATTGAATACTTCCATTAGCCCCTGGCCTCATCATATCTGGAAGAGCCTTATGCCTATCCCATGCATGCTTAAACTCCTTCACTGTATTACCCTCTAGCACTTCTTCAGGAAGGCTATTCCATGCATTCACCATCCTCTCACCAACGTAATACTTCCTGATATTGTCTGAACACAAAAATATCATAATGAAAATGCAGTCAGGTCCATAAATATTGGGACATCAACACAATTCTAATCTTTTTGGCTCTATAAACCACCACAATGGATTTGAAATGAAATGAACAAGATGTGCTTTAACTGCAGACTTTCATCTTTAATTTGAGGGTATTTGCATCCAAATCAGGTGAACGGTGTAGGAATTACAACAGTTTGTATATGTGCCTCCCACTTTTTAAGGGACCAAAAGTAATGGGAAAATTGGCTGCTCAGCTGTTCCATGGCCAGGTGTGTGTTATTCCCTCATTATCCCATTTACAAGGAGCAGATAAAAGGTCTAGAGTTCATTTCAGGCGTGCTATTTGCATTTGGAATCTGTTGCTGTCAACTCTCAATATGAGATCCAAAGAGCTGTCACTATCAGTGAAGCAAGCCATCATAGGGCTGAAAAAACAAAACAAACCCATCAGAGAGATAGCAAGAACATTAGGTGTGGCCAAATCAACTGTTTGGAACATCCTTAAAAAGAAAAAATGCACAACAGTTGGCCAGATCAAGAACATTCTCCAGGAGGTAGGTGTATGTGTGTCAAAGTCAACAATCAAGAGAAGACTTCACCAGAGTGAATACAGAGGGTAAACCATTGGTGAGCCTAAAAAACAGGAAGGCCAGATTAGAGTTTGCCAAACAACATCTAAAGAGCCTTCACAGGTCTGGAACAACATACCATGGACAGAAGAGACCAAGATCAATTTGTACCAGACTGATGGGAAGAGAAGAGTATGGAGAAGGAAAGGAACTGCTCATGATCCAAAGCGTACCACCTCATCAGTGAAGCATGGTGGTGGTAGTGTTATGGCGTGGGCATGTATGGCTGCCAATGGAACTGGTTCTCTTGTATTTATTGATGATGTGACAGCTGACAAAAGCAGCAGGATGAATTCTGAAGTGTTTTGGGCAATATTATCTGCTCATATTCAGCCAAATGCTTCAGAACTCATTGGACGGCGCTTCACAGTGCAGATGAACAATGACCCAACGCATACTGCGAAAGCAACCAAAGAGTTTTTTAAGGGAGAGAAGTGGAATGTTATGCAATGGCCAAGTCAATCACCTGACCTGAATCTGATTGAGCATGCATTTCACTTGCTGAAGACAAAACTGAAGGGAAAATGCCCAAGAACAAGCAGGAACTGAAGGCAGTTGCAGTAGAGGCCTGGCAGAGCATCATGAGGGATGAAACCCAGCATCTGGTGATGTCTATGTGTTCCAAACTTCTGGCTGTAATTAACTGCAAAGGATTTGCAACCAAGTATTGAAAAGTGAAAGTTTGATTTATGATTGTTAATCTGTCCCATTACTTTTGGTCCCTTAAAAATTGGGAGGCACATATACAAACTGTTGTAATTCCTACACCGTTCATCTGATTTGGATGTAAATACCCTCAAATTAAAGTTGAAAGTCTGCAGTTAAAGCACATCTTGTTCGTTTCATTTCAAATCCATTGTGGTGGTGTATAGAGCCAAAAAGATTAGAATTGTGTTGATGTTCCAATATCTATGGACCTGACTGTATAATGCAAGATTGTACCCAATGCCATGTATTATATTATAGTAACAAGTATGCAAATTGCTGCTTAATAGTGACGTTTACATAAAAGGAAAACACACAAAGAGCAAAGTGGTCATATAGAGAATTAGATGTGAATTGTATAAATATACATATCAAACTAATTATTAAAGGGATACAGTTATTTGGATATGACCAAATCAGCCAAATTACTCATCTTTATATGGACACAAAAACAAAAATATAATTTTACCTGGGATTTGACTCATAAAACTCAGGAAAACTTTTTTTGCATTAGATCATGAAGTACAAAATATAGAGGCCTACAGCAACAATAAAGGAGCTACAGGAATGTCTGGCAATTACTGGCTGTGTGGTGACAACAATCTCCTGTATTCTTCAAATGTCTGGGCTATGGGGTAGAGTGGCAAGACTGAAGCCTTTCCTTACCACTAAAAACATCCAAGCCTGGCTAAATTTTGCAAAAACACATCTGAAGTCTCCCAAAAGCATGTGGCAAAATGTGTTCTGGTCTGATGAAACCAAGGCTGAACTTTTTGGCCATAATTCCAAACGATATGTTTGTCGCAAAAACAACACTGCACATGACCAAAAGAACACCATACCCACCGTGAAGCATGGTGGTGGCAGCATCATGCTTTGTGGCTGTTTTTCTTCAGGCGGAACAGGGGCCTCAGTCAAGATAGAGGGAATTATGAACAGTTCCAAATACCAGTCAATAACAAAACCTTCAGGTTTCTGCTAGAAAGCTGACATGAAGAGGAACTTCATCTTTTAGCATGACAATGACCCAAAGCATACATCCAAATCAACAAAGGAATGGCTTCACCAGAAGAAGATGAATGTTTTGGAATGGCCCAGCCAGAGCCCAGACCTGAATCCCATATAAAATCTGTGAGGTGATCTGAAGAGGGCAGTGCACAGGGGATGCCCTCACAATCTGACAGATTTGGAGTGTTTTTGCAAAGAAGTCAAGATGTGCCATGCTGATAGAGTCATCCCCAAAAAGAGAGTGCTGTAATAAAATCAAATGGTGCTTCAAGTAAGTATTAGTTTAAGGCGGTGCACACTTATGCAACCATATTATTTTAGTTTTTTATTTTTAGTTCCCTCCACCTAAAAGATTTCAGTTTGTTGTTCAACTGATTTGTACAGATTATGGCCTCATACACACAGACATTTTTTTACCGCAGCGTTTTTGACGCCGATTTTTGTCTGACGTTGGTCCCGACGTTTTGCTATTACGCCCGTGTGTATGAGGCCTATTAGGTCATATTAAAGGTGGAAAAAGTTCTGAAATTATTTATCTTTGTCTCATTTGTTTACATCACAGAAACCTGACATTTTAACAGGGGTGTGTAGACTTTTTGTATATTGTATCAGCATCTAAACAACAGAATCCCCATCAACGCAAACACTCAACAATAATGATGTACATTATGGGCCGGTTCACACTGCAGCAATGTCAGACATTGCATGTGATATACATTGCACTGCTGGGCAAATCACATGTGATGTCTGTGTGATGAAAATTTAGCCATACAGGTTGTATGGCTGAATTTGCATTGCATTTGGACCAAACTCGCACAGAACCTTTTTTGGTCCACACCAGAATCGGATCTCATGGGTGTTGACACACCCATGTGATCCGATTCCTGTCCGAATGGACAGTTCGCACTGCGATATGCAAATCAATCTGGGGGTGTAATTAACTTTGTATTGACACTCCCAGTGGTTCGCATAGGGCAGTGTGAACTGCCTGCAAGTCGGGTGCAATGCGAGAACCCGCAGTGGATTTGCAGGGTTCCCGCATCGCACCAATGTGAACTGAGCCTATAGGTAGAAAATATTCTATAACATGCCTACCTCCCAGATACATCACTGGTATACAAGTCAAAACATACAATAGCATGCACAGCTCTCAAAACACACAGATCAGTGCCCATCAATGCAGCATCACCAGTGTCCATCAGTGCAGCCTGATCAGTGCCCATCAATGCAGCCTCACCAGTGCAAATAGTGCCCATCAGTGCAGCCTGATCAGTGCCCATCAATACAGTCTGAACAGCGCTCATCAACAGAGCCTCGCCAGTGCAGTGCCCACCAGTGCATCCTAATCGGGCTATTAATGCAGCCTGCTCAGTGGCCATCAACACAGCATCACCAGTGAGTGCCCATCCCATCAGCTCAGCCTTACCTGTACCCATCAATGCAGCCTGATCAGACACCAGTGCCCATCAGCAGAGCTTTGTCAGTGCCCATCAATGCAGCCTGATCAGTACCCATCAATGTAGCCTGATCAGTGCCCATCAATGCAGCCTGATCAGTACCCATCAGTGCAGCCTGATCAGTGCCCATCAATGCAGCCTGATCAGTACCCATCAGTGCAGCCTGATCAGTGCCCATCAATACAGTCTGATCAGCGCTCATCAACACAGCCTCGTCAGTGCAGTGCCCACCAGTGCATCCTAATCAGGGGCTATTAATGCAGCCTGCTCAGTGGCCATCGACACAGAATCACCAGTGAGTGCCCATCCCATCAGCTCAGCCTTACCTGTACCCATCAATGCAGCCTGATCAGACACCAGTGCCCATCAGCAGAGCTTTGTCAGTGCCCATCAATGCAGCCTGATCAGTACCCACCAATGTAGCCTGATCAGTGCCCATCAATGCAGCCTGATCAGTACCCATCAATGTAGCCTGATCAGTGCCCATCAATGCAGCCTGATCAGTGCAGTGCTGATCAGCACAGAATGATCAGTACCCATCAACACAGCCTGGTCAGTGCCCATCAATGCAACCTAACCATTGCAGTGCCCATCAATGCAGCCTGATCAGTGCCCATCAATGAAGCCTAACCAGTGCAGTGCCCATCAGTGCAGCCTGATCAGTGCTCATCAACACAGCCTTGCCAGTGTGCCCATCCCATCAGCTCAGCCGTACCCGTGCCCATCAATGCAGCCTGATCAGGCACCAGTGCCCATCAGCGCAGCTTTATCAGTGCCCATCAATGCAGCCTGATCAGTGCCCATCAATGCACCATCACCAGTGCAGTGTGTGCCCATCAGTGCAGCCTGATCAGTGCCCATCAGTGCAGCCTCACCAGTGCAGACAGTGCCCATCAGTGCAGCCTGATCAGTGCCCATCAATGCAGCCTAAACAGTTCCCATCAATGCAGCCTAACCAGTGCAGTGCCTATCAGTGCAGCCTAATCAGTGCCCATCAGTGCAGTCTGATCAGTGCCCATCAGTGCAGCCTGATCAGTGCAGACAGTGCCCATCAGTGCAGCCTGATCAACGCTCATGGGATGTGGGGATCAGCTGGGGGTGTCAGGGTCTGGGTTTGTTTTTACCTCAGCAGGTCCACCTTGCACCATGCACGGCCTCTTGAGGGGGGTGTGAAGGTGATACCAACTTCCAAGCTGCCTCTCTCTGCCCAGTGCTCTGCTTTTCTCTTGAAGTAAAGACTCCTGGTCATCTCACTGAAAGTAAGCTGCAGCCTGCAGGCCTGTAGCAGTGCAGTGCTGTTCAGTGCTCTCTCAGTCACTGTCAGCATCACGTCTCTCTCTCTCCTCTGAAAATGAGTGCAGACATGGGGCGGTGCTGCCCACTCCCCAAGCCAGTGCCCGGCTCCAGCCTACAATTTAAGCGTGCCACATCCCATGATGCCCTGCCTCTGAGACTCCTGGGAGGTGGGTGTTGTAGTCAGGTTGCACTGTTGAGTTCCTCCCACTCCCAGGAACTTGATTGCCGGCCAGACTACAACTCCCATGATGCAGTGCAGCAGATGGCCAGCCAGTCAGTGGCCACCACACAGCCGACACCTTCTATAACCCGGACCTGACATCACAGCTAAAAAAAAAAAAAACGTAACAGACAAGCAGCGTGTAGCGGCCATTTTAAAGAGAAGTTAGGTGGCCTGGGGGGGAAATTTCCACCCTGCCACCCGGCCCAGCCCGCCCCTGCCTCCCTGATCCCCTGTGCTCTGCCCTGCTGATGCCCTGTACACAGCTTATCTCAAGTTTGACCCAGAATTGAGCATTTGTGCAAAAGAGCAAGCACAAGTTTCAAATTAACCACTTCAGCCCCGGAAGGATTTCCCCCTTTAGGACCAGAGCCCTTTTTGCGATTCGGCGCTGCGTCGCTTTAACTGAAAATTGCGCGGTCGTGCGACGTTGTACCCAAATGAAATTTGCGTCCTTTTTCCCCACAAATAGAGCTTTCTTTTGGTGGTATTTGATCACCGCTGTGTCATTTCTGATCGCCGCTATAAACAAAAGAAGAGCGACAATTTTGCAAAAAAAACACAAATTTCTTACTTTTTGCTAAAATACAAATCCAAAAAAATATATAAAAAACAAACATTTTTTTTCATCGGTTTTGGTGGATTTATATTCTTCCTCATATTTGTGATAAAAAAAAAAAAATCGCAATCGGCGTTTATTGATTGGTTTGCGAAAAAGTGGTCGCGTTTACGGATGATGAGAATTCTTTTCTGGGGTTTTTATCTTTTTTTATTTTTTACTAGTAATGGCGGCGATCTGCGATTTTTAGCGGTACTGCGATATTTCAGACACTTTTTTGGGACCATTGGCATTTATACAGCGATCAGTGCTATAAAAATGCACTGATTACTCTGTGAATGCCATTGGCAGTGAAGGGGTTAACCTGCAGGGGGCGCTCTAAGGGTTAACTATGTTCCCTGGGCGTGTTCTAACTGTGTGGGGACTGCCCTAGCTGGGGAAGGGAAGTGATCACAGCCTCCATGTAGAGGAAGGCTGTGATCACAGCCCTTCCCCCCTCACAGAACGGAGGTCCGTGTTTACTTACACGGACCTCCGTTCTTTCACTCCAGGGGGGGCGTCACGGGTGGCCGGTGGAGATCCAATCTGCCGCACCCGCTCCCTGGCCCTCCCCGGACACAGTGAGCACGCGGGCGCGCGTGCGCTCACTAGGCTCGATCTCGTAGCCGCCGTCATGTGACAGCGATTTGCGCAATAGAGCCACCTTGTCGCCGTCAATTGCCGACCAGCGGTCGGCAAGCGGTTAAGGAGGTGAGTTTTAATATTTATTCTATTATTTAATGCTATTTCTAAGAATAATTGTTATATCTACAGCTTGCTGATCACATCAATGTTCTTTGAACTGTAGATATGAAAATTATTTCAGGGGTTCCCCGGGATCTCAGACTTTTTCCAGGGGTTCCTCGAAGGTAAAAAAGTTGAGAAACACTGAGCTAGAATATGAAAAAAGAGTGCAAATCCTGATGTGGAGACTCATTTATTGAAATTCCCTGCCTTTCCATCTTCCATATGGCCTAAAGCTATGATTGAAACCTTTGAGTAGAATGTATTCTTTAAACTGTCAGTCTGAAAAAAGAAATTCTGTTGTTAAACAAGTAGATGCTACTATATTATTAGAAGATTATCATCTGAATAATGCTAAGAATTCTTGATAAGCAACGCCTCCTACTTTCTTATGAATCCCGAGAACTACATGCTATAATATAGAGGCTGCAAATAAAAGAATTGTAAATAAGCAAAGAAAGCAACCTATGATTTGATCTCTGCTCTTTATCCTCCATACATGCTCGACTGCATTACTATTAGATTATGTAAAACATATGCATACTCTAAATAATTCTCCATATTTCTAAATATAAATGCTACCTGCATCTTCCCATGATCCCATCCTCTTTGAACGTCCCCAATTTGTCTAAGCCCTGTAAACAGGATTCTGGGATTGCTTTGCACATACTGTACACCTTTGTTCCATCTATTTGTACATATTCATACTGGAATGGTTTCTTGGTCTTCCAAACCAGTACATTTGTAAAAAAGAAATATTATATAGTTATAGTTGAGCAAACTTCTAGAAGTCCGGGTTCTGCTGGTTCGGCCGAACTTCGGGACAAAGTCCGGGTTCGGGTCCGGACAGAACCCGAACTTTGTCCCGGACCCCGAACCCCATTGAAATCAATGGGGACCCGAACTTTTAGGCACAAAAATGGCTGTAAAATAGTCCTGGAAAGTCCTAGAGGTCTGCAAAAGGAAGGAAATGGGGGTAAGGGTGGGACAAGTGACCTACAAAGAAATGGGGATAGGGAAATAACTTTAAATATTTTTTAATTTTTTTATAAATTTCAATAAAGGGATAGGGGTAAAGAAACATCCAGTGAACAGGGTGGGAATGGGGGTAA
>BLSH010488508.1:982036-993072 GCA_018402905.1 Glandirana rugosa | reverse complement strand
CCAGGCGTACCAGTCTAGGAACCAGGACCCTCTCATAACTCGAACCTCTTCAGCCCCCCCGTCATAGTGAGTGAGTGATACTGCCCCCCCGACTTCTCCAAGCTCAATACTCTCCCAGGACCAAGGATCTGACCATGCGGACCTGTTGGGCGATGGGGACCTTAACCAGTTCAGATCTGGGCTATAGCCAAAAGACGGCTACAGCGCGGATCTCAATTGCCCGGCGAAAGTCCATGTATGTAAACATGGTGGTTCTCCATTCTGTGACAGGGGACATGGCAGATCTACTGATCCCTGTCACTGGGATCAGTTAGATCTGTTATGTCCCGACCAGCCCCACCCCCTCACAGTTAGAACACATGCAGGGAACACAGTTAACCCCTTCACTGCCCCCTTAGTGTTAACCCCTTCCCTGCCAATGGCATTTATACAGTAATCAGTGGGCATTTAAATTTCTGATGGCTGTATAAATGTCATTGGTCCCAAAAAATTGTCAAAAATGTCCGATATGTCCGCCGCAATATCGCAATCCCGATAAAAATCGCAGATCGCCGCCATTACCAGTAAAAGAAAAAATAGTAAAAACGCCATTTATCAATTCCCATAGTTTGTAGATGCGATAACTTTTGTGCAAACCAATCAATATACGCCGATTGCAATTCTTTTTACTAAAAATATGTAGAAGAATACATATCGGCCAAAACTGATGAATAATTTTCTTTTTTATATTTTTTTTTTGGATGTTTATTGTAGCAAAAAGTAAAAAATATTATTTTTTTCAAAATCGTTGCTCTTTGTTTGTTTATAGCGCAAAAAATAAAAACCGCAGAGGTGATCAAATGCCACCAAAAGAAAGCTCTATTTGTGGGAAAAAAATTATAAACATTTTGTTTGGGTACAACGTCGCACAACCGCACAATTGTCATTCAAAATGCGACAGCGCTGAAAGCCTAAAATTGGCCTGGGCAGAAGGGGGGTTTAAATGAACAGTAAGCAAGTGGTTAAACGCCACATATGGTCCCTTTCCACTAGAGAGGACCTGGAACGATTTACGACCAGAATTGAGAAGGCCTTCACCCAACACATTGCACAGTTAAAAACTGACACCACACACTTGGGGGGCAGACTTGAAACCCTGGAACAAAAATTTAAAGACACCTTACCCCACATTTCCATGTTACAGGAAAGATGTGCCACCCAGGATCAGAAGCTAGAAGCGCTTATATCTCAGATGGATGATATCGAGAACTGCAGCAGACGAGCCAATATTTGTATCAGCGGTCTACCTGACAAAAGACATCATCCCCACCCTGACTGGTATTTTCAGAGAGATCCTGGGTCTCCCAGCCACTGCTCCAGTAGAAATTGATCGGGCTCATAGGGCCCTTAGACCTCCTTCACAGGACCCAGAGAACCCCATACATGTAATTTGCAAGCTACACAAGTATACATTGAAAGACCGCATTATGCAAAAAATGCATAATAAACCTTAATATGACTTTGATGGGGCTAGGCTGTTTTTCTATCAGGACCTCTCCAGACGCACATTAATGCAACGCAGAGCCCTGAGCCCTGTCCTAGCCGTCCTGCGGGAGACTGACCTAACCTGTAGCTGGGGCTTACCTTTTAGCCTGCAAGTAAAAAAGGAAGGTAAACAAGTTATCCTACGTAACAAAGATGACCTACTCCAATTTATTTAAGCTTTGAACCTGGGAGACATGGACTTTCCAGACTGGAGGGGCTCCGTGGACTTTCCGGCTCTATCGCTCCCTCAACCCTCATTCAAGAGTCCGCAAGTGCCGCACTTCAGGAGCTTCCCCTGGACCTTCCACCCCCAGGAACTGATCATTCACCTGACACAATGATGACTAATCGACTTGCTGATGAACTGAAATGGCGCCCTATTCCTGGTTTATATGACTGGTGTCATTTATGGCCCCGTTAGGCCGGTACATAGGGAGAAAGCAGGTCTTCCTATTTTCCTGTGAGAGGACTTTTAAGCCAATGGCCCCCTATCATTACAGGACTGCCCTATACCCTCAGGTTAACAGATACCTATAACATTGCTACCCCCCTGGGGACTGTCCACACTATCCAGCAGCAGTGGGCGGAGTCTGGACTTTAGACCCTTTTTTTCTCCATGCTGGCCATTGTTCCCCCAGTAGGCCCTCCTATGCTTGGAGTTAAACCTAAGTGGGGCAGAGGGCCGGGTAACGGTGCCCTCCTTAAACTGGGGTGGGGTCCTATGCCCAACTCACTGTTGTTATTTTTTGCGGTACACTGGTGGACTTCCGACCTGAGTGCCTTACTATTTTGTTATGTTTCATCAGTGCTAACAATTTTGGTATTAATGTGTCTTTCTTTTCTTTCTCTCCTTCACTTTTTTAAATCTGTCGATACCACCGGGGCGCTCTGTTCAGACCACCGCTCACATCGAGATCACTGTCACCATTGGAGACTTACCATCCTTACAAACACAGTAAACTATGGGTGGAACTTAAGCGATTGAGGGCTCAGATTTTTTTTCTGCAGGAAACCCATTTCACCGAACAGTCTACTCCTAGACTCCCTAGCCACTTGTTTAATCAATGGTTTCTCAGCGCGTCCCCGACCCCTAAATCAAAGGGCACTGCCATAGCCATCCACAAGACATGCCCCTTCTAGCCCACAGGCCGTGTGTCAGATCCTCTGGGAAGATACGTCTTTTTGAAAGGGAAGATTGCTGGGATTACATACACTTTCACCACATTATACACCCCCAATGCTAGCCAACTTACCTTCTTAGATAATACCCTGGAAAGGTTGGCTGAGTTTCGGGAGGGCCATTTGGTTCAGGGGGGGATTTTAACGTGAGCCCAGACCCCCTCCTGGACACATCTCATGGTCGACCCTCTCATTCATTCTCTTTCCTTAAACAATTTCGTAAATCCATCCAATCCCACACCCTACTAGATAGTTTGAGACTTTTGTACCCCACAGAGAGGGATTATAGCTACTATTCTAAAGTACATGACATATACACTTGCATAGACCTCCTTTTAGTGGATCAGTATACCCTCAAGCTGCTGCAGGACTCATCCATAGAGCAAATAACTATTTCTGACCATGCATTGGTGTCTGCGACAAGTCTGTTGCCACGGGGGGCACCCATTGGCCATGGACATGGAGACTGACTGAGAACCTCTTGGATGACTCTGTGGCGGTCGCGGGGGTGTCAGATATCCTCGCTCACTATTTCCAAGAGAATACTAACGTGGGTGTGTGCGACAGGATGGTCTGGGAGGGGCACAAGGCAGTGGTGCGTGGCAAGCTGATTTCACAGGGAGCGTAGTGTAAAAGGGCGTGGCAGACAGACTTTCAGAGGGTTCTAGATGCCCTACAAAAAGCGGAACTCCAACATAAACACAATGGAGAACCAGAGACTTTAAGGAAATTACTGGAACTGCACCACCTATCTCATAGATACTATAAACATGGTAACAAATGAAATGTGGCAGGATGCTTACTAGAGCACTCCAAAAACATAGAGCTATGACACATGTTCATAAGCTGCGGTCCGCGGCGGGAGAGATGACTTCTCACACTTCTAGGATTGCCTCTCTGTTCCATGACTATTATGCCGAACTTTACGCGCTAGATGGGGAGATGACACCATCGGACCAGGCTGATAGATGGTCTGATATTCATGAATATCTGACGGCCTCGGGTCTTCTGCCCTTATCGGCAGAGCAGTAGGTGGACCTGGAGTCCCCTATCACGCCCTCTGAAATAGAGGCAATAGTTAAATCCATACCCAGAGGAAAGAGCCCTGGCCCAGACGAGTACACTAAAGCCTACTACACCACTTTTCTCCCTCTACTGATTTGGCCCATGTGCCGCTACTTCAATTCAGTAGCAAAAGGAAGTCAGGTCCCACCAGAAGCATTATTAACGCATATTACAGTCCTCCCTAAGTAAGGCAAGGATCCTACCCTTCCACAGAGCTACCATCCAATATCATTGTTAAATGTGGACATAATGATCTTAGCAAAAATATTGGCAAACCGCCTGAAACCTTTAGTCCCAAATGTAGTGCACCCTGACCAAAAACAGGATTTATAGCGGGCTGTGAGGCCTGGGATAAGAGCCATTCACCTCATACAATGGGCCCGCAGTAACCTGGACTCTGGCCGATACCTCATCCTTTCTACAGATGCAGAGAAGGCCTTTGACCGGGTGAACTGGTCCTTCATGCAGGGGCTGTTGGAGACTTTAAGGCTGGGCCCGCATATGATGGCCTTGATCTTGAAGGTGAAGGTAAATGGCTTCCTCTCCTCATTTCTTGATTAGGAACAGCACGAGATAGGGGTGCCCCTTATCGCCTCTCCTGTTTGCGCTTGTCCTAGAGCCATTGCTGCACTCAATACAAGTCAAACCAGACATCAGGGGGTTGCGAGTGGGTAACACGAACACAAACTATCTGTGTATGTGGACGATGTGCTTTTCCACCTCTCCGAACCACTGATCTCGCTGCTGAACCTAATGAAGGAACTTCAAAAATGTGGCATGCTTTCTAATTTTAAAATAAATTATTCAAAATCAGAAATTCTGCCAGTCACACTAACAGCCCCTCTGGCACATAGTCTACAGGCGGCGTTCCCCTTTACCTGGGCTAAATCTTCAATCAACTACTTAGGAATCCGACTTACAGACCGCTTTGAAATGTTATATGACCGTAACTACCCAACTTTGCTGGCAGAGATTAGCAAGGACCTTAAAAATTGGACAAAAACTGCTTTTACATGGCTGGGACGGGTCAACATCCTTAGAATGAATGTCCTCCCAAGGGTCCTGTTCTACATGCAGATGGTGCCCGTGCCCCTTTATAACACATTTTTCTCCAAGGTGACCAGTATGATGTCGGAATTTGTGTGGAATGCAAAAACACCCAGAATCACTATGCGATTACTAAAATGCTCAAAGAAGGATGGGGCCCTTGACATCAGATGATATTATAGAGCTATTGTCCTCCAGAGGATACTGAATTGGCGTTTTCCACACGCATTCCCAACTCTGGGTCCAGCTGGAGAAATGGAATTTTGTAAAGCGCTGTGCAAACTGTTGGTGCTATATAAATCCTGTATAATAATAAATAATAATGTTTAGCTGGTAGAAACCTAGCTTAGGCCCCATGGTTGCCTAAGGAACACAGAGGCCTGTCGTCTAACACCTCCCCTCTAACACGTCAAGCCCTCACGGTTTGGGACCGGATCAACAACCTACAATCTTTAGAGCCGCCCATGTCCCCACTGGCTCCACTAGGGGGCTTTTGCTGGTTCTCTCCTGGGGAACAGGCAATCTTCTTTGGGAACTGGGCTAAGGATACGAGTGTGTGCTGCGGCGCACTCCTAGAGAATTGTAAGCTCCCTACCCTCTCGGCCATTAGGGCTCTCCATTGAAGCTCCCCTATGGACTTTTGGCGACACGCTCAACTTAGCCATTTTTTCACCACACAAGGCAACAATATAAGAGACATAAACACCCTTACCCCTTTTGAACGCCTCTTTGTTAGTGAGGAACCAATCCCGATTTCTGAGCTCTACCAGTTTCTAGGCACATGTGGGCCCACAGTAAAGGCAGCATACATTAGGGAATGGGAGAGGAACTTAGGGATTGAGTTGTCTGAGGCACAGCCGACTCACCTGTATCAGCTGACACATTCCTGCTCCACCGAGTCAAGGACGCAGGAAACCGATTACAAGATATTAACTCACTGGTGCAGGGTGCCGGCTACCATGGCTTGGATATACCACTCCACCTCTGACCACTGCTGGAGGGGCTGTGGACAATGGGGTATACTACTCCACCTCTGGTGGGATTACCCAAAGGTACGGCCTTTCTGCAAGACATCAAGTCACAAATAGAGAAGATATTGGATATAGATATCCTTTTTCCCTGATACACTTTCTCCTCCACATCCCCACAAAACCGATTAGTCTTTACAAAAAGAGCGTATTATCACATCTTCTTAAGGCAGCCAAACGACTGCTCCCGATATACTGGAAACAAGCCCATGTCCCCAGTAGAGAGGATTGGATCAAGAAAGTGAGGGAAATAAAAGAGGCGGAGGAATAGGTGGCGACGTGCAGAGGGACCACAGAAGAGGTTACTAGTATATGGGCCCTGTGGCAGGAGCATGTACCAGACCCGGGAACTTGTTCCGTCCAGCCTAGATGTTGCACTACTAGAGTTGGCCAAGCCATCACTCAGAGATCGAAGGGGACATTAGACTCTAAATGTTTATATTCCTCTCAAAAAAGAGATTGTCGATCTGAGGCGCTGGTCATCGATGTGGGTGGTCGTTCACCCCCTCAGCTGAGGGAATACAGGTATGTGCCTGAAAGGTGGGTCTCTCTCTTTTTATTTTTTCTAACCGTTTTCTTTTCTATATTACTTAGGTCTCTGCTTACCTGAGTTTAGTTTACATAAGACAATTGCTAATGAATATATACTCATATTATCTATATATAATACTTGGTGGGGTGGGCTGGAGAAGGACAGATGGAGGTACAATGTTTCCCCACTTCTCTGCTGAGGCTGGATGGGGCGGAGGTACACACAATCAACCTGTTCAGAGCTAACAGAATGCCCCAGGAGAGGGGAGGTACCCCTCATTATATACATCCCCAAGCCAACATTGAGATGTCCCCTCCCCTCTGGGGTAAGGACAAATCCTATGTTCTTAACTGACACATGATTTGCAGCTACTTGTTGTTTCTATGTGTTTCTATATGTTCCTAAATGTCTGTGTGCGTTGTATGACAAAATTACTTCTTATTAATGCTTAAGCATGCACTTTCTGTACATAGTTTTGTTACTGTATTCTGCGATAAATAAAGATTACTTAAAAAAAAAAAAAGACTACCCTCACACCTTCCAAGCCTCTAACCAAGAAAAAAAGAAGTGTGGAGTCCTAGTGGCCATACATACAATCAACAGACTTTACCTTACATGAGAAACTTGCCGGCCAAAATGGCAGGTATATAATTTTGATATGCACCATCGTGGGCCACAACTACACTTTGCCATGCTTGTATGCCCTGAACTCACACCAAAGTAATTTCCTCAACAAAGTGATGAAGGTAATTAACAAATGGAAAAAAGGATCCCTGATTTTATGAGGAGATTTTAATATAATGCCTGACCAATCTATAGACACATCCAATCCATCCCCTAGACAATCCTCACCCATGCTGTCCTTCCTCTGAATCCACGACCTGCTCAATGTCTGGAGATGCCACCAAACAATGGAGACAGACTATACTTTCTTTTCAGCCCCCCACAACACCTACTCCCGAATAGACTATTTCCTGATAGACAAGTGGTTACTACAACGTATCTCCGAATCGGCCATAGATGTTATCACATGGTCTGACCATGCACCAGTAAGTATCAACATCATCCCCTCTGCCTGCAACAATGCAAGAATATGGAGAGCTAATGCTCACATCCTACAAACACCCCCTTATGCAGATATGATCCGTCAAAGTCTCACAGGCTTTTTTCATCTCAACTCTGGAACAGTTTTGCAGGCATCTACTCTCTGGTTAGCACACAAATCTTACATTAGGAGTATAGTACTGCAATTGAACTCATTAGCAAAGAAATGGAATCACTAAAATTGATACACTGAATAAATCTAATCCAACCCACACCCTTAAAATAAAGCTCTTAGCTCTTTGCCAAGAATTAAGGGCCCTTCTCTTAGATTCTTACGAAAAAGCACATCGTAGACTTAAAGCTATCCTTTACTCCCCTTCCAATAAAGCAGGAAAATACATGGCCTCTCGCCTGCGAGGACAGCACAACAAGGCCTCAACCCCCTTTAATTACTATCCATTTACCAAAGAAAAGCTAATAAACCCCCAAGAAATAGCCAATGCCTTTAGTTCATACTACAAATCCCTTCACAATTTTAAAGATGACCCAAAAACTCCCCAACCCACCCAAGAACTTATTCGGAAATTTCTTTCCAAAATTCAACTACCTATTATTTCTGATAACCAACTAAAAGATTTGAACTCCTCATTTATCCACCAAGAAGTTACCCAAGCTATCCAGCCTCTTCCTTCTGAAAAATCCCCTGGACCAGACAGACTACCTGGGGAACACTACAAACAATTGAATTTGATAATCACCCCCCACCTCCAAAAGCCCTTCAACGATGCTGTCTCCTCCATTTTTCCTGAAGAAATGTTATCTGCAATTATTGTTGCCCTAGCTAAGCCTGGAAAAGATCCAAACAACCCCCAAAACTTTAGGCCTATCTCACTTCTAAATGTAGACCTAAAAGTGTATGCGAAAATATAAGCCATTGGATTATCCAAAATACTTCCCCTCCTTATCAACATTGACCAAACCAGCTTCATCCAAGGCAGGCGATCTTCTGACGCTACAAGGAGACTTATCAATTTAATCCACTCAGCTAAAACTGATGGAATGCTCCTATCTGTAGACGCAGAAAAAGCATTTGACAGAGTACACTGGGAGTACATGAAAGAGGTACTGATAAAATTAGGTTTTAGAGACTCCATTTTATCTGCTATTATGGCACTATATTCTACACCATCTGCTTGTGTATATGTGGCCGAAATGTTATTCAACCCATTCACTATCACAAATGGAACCTGCCAAGAGTGCCACCTCTCACCCCTTATCTTCAACCTAGCTATTGAACCCTTAGCACAATATATTCGAAGCTCCAAACGAATTACTGGTCTCCCAGTTGGAAACACCAACCATAGGATTAGTTTGTTTGCGGATGGCATAATCATGATGCTGACCAATCCACATTCATCTTGGATATATCATTTTGGAGGCTTTTACAAAGTAAATGCCACCAAGTCCCATATCCTAGACCTGGGGATTGATGACACCAAACGCAACCTCCTATCTTCACAATTCCCATTCCACTGGGCAGATATAGGCATAACCTACTTAGGGATTACCTTAACAAGAAACCCCCGAGACCTATTTAAAAAAAATTACTCCCAACTCAAACAAAAATTTCTTACATCACTTCATTACTTTGCAAAACATGAACTCTCATGGGCAGGCCGCTTGGCGGCATTTAAAATGTCCACGCTTCCACAAGTAATATACCTATTCAGCACCTTACGTATTCCTGTCCCTAAAGCCTTCCTCAACTCCCTCCAAGCCTCTCTTCAAAAATTTGTCTGGGCAAAGAAAAAGACACTTGTGTCTAAAACTAGTCTCATTAACCACTTCAGCTCCTGGAAGGATTTGCCCCCTTCCTGACCAGAGCACTTTTTGCGATTCTGCACTGCGTCACTTTAACTGACAATTGAGCGGTCGTGCGACATTGTACGCGTGCGTCATTTTTGTCCCACAAATAGAGATTTCTTTTGGTGGTATTTGATCACCTCTGAAGTTTTTATTTTTTGCGCTATAAACAAAAGAAGAGCAACAATTTTGAAAAAAAAAACAATATTTTTTACTTTTTGCAATAATACATATCCAAAAAAAATAATATGTATATAAAAAAATAAATGTATTCATCTGTTTAGGCCAAAATGTATTCTTCTACATATTTTTAAAATAAATAAAATTGCAAAAAGTGTTTATTGATTGGTTTGTGCAAAAGTTATCGAGTCTACAAACTATGAGAATTGAATTATTGTGTTTTTATTTATTTTATTTTTTTTACTGCTAATGGCGGCATTCTGCAACTTTTTTGGGATCTAAAAATAGGCCTGAAGGGGTTAACACTAAGGGGACAATCAAGGGGTTAAGTGTGTTCCCTCACTGAGTTCTAACAGTGTGGGGCTGGGCTGGCAGGGGCATGACAGATCTAACTCACAAGGATCAGTTGATCATTGACATGTCCCCTGTCAGAATGGGGAACCGCCATGTTTGCATCGGCAGTTTCCCGCTCTTCCTCTGTAGAAGGCGATCATGGGTCGCTGGCGGACATCGAGTCAATGCGACCCGTGGCCACACTCATGCAGCATGCAGTGCAACTGCGAGAATCGCCTTTTATAGACGTGGTTTGCGCAGCGGAGCCACACTGCCGCCATCTTTCTACGCGAGGCGGTCGGCAAGTGGTTAAACATAACATAGCAGGGGGATCGGGATAAGCAGATTCGGCTGAATACTATATTGCTGGCGTACTAGCTCAACTGAAAGAATGGTTCCACCCAAAGGCCTCTACTCCATGGGGCAAATAAAAAGATACACTATCCCTGGCAAGAATCCACAGAACTGGCTTTTCAGTTTAAGCCTGAAAGCAAAACTCCCTCTCCACCTCTCCCCTACCATTCTGGCAGCCATTAGAGCATGGTGCAAACTTATCTCAGCCACCCGGATCAACACTCCAACCTCCCCCATTAAGTTAACAATTACTGCTATCCAGTTGCTTATCCCCAATCTTGCCATCCACAAATAGCTTAACCATGATTCCCTATACCTGACAAATTAGATCCAGGAAAATTGGATTAAACCTTTCCATACCATCCAATCTGAGTTATAAATTGGCCCAGAAACATACTCATCATACAAAGACCCGGTTAAATATTGAGTCTAACCTACCATACCTTTCCAAATTAGGTTAAAAGGACCTAGATTAAACAGTCCATATCCCTTAGTACCAATTCGATAAACACCTACCGTTCTAACCCCTATTCGTTGACCTATCGTCATTAACAATTGAATTACCCCCTCCAACCTCACAACTAGGCCCACCGACTCTATTCAAACGTGGTACGAGATTACCGACGGTCTTACCATCCCCTCTCCACCTCTCCCTCAAAACGAAAGTCCGAATTTGACTTTTCGGTCAAGACACCTAAGAACGGTCCCTATCACATAGAAAAATAAACGGGGTACCTCATCTCCGGAAACCCACCTTGGTAAGAAAGTCAACTCGATCATGCGGTCGTTATATCATAAGTCGGCTTAGACGAATAGGGCTAGGGGGACGATACAATACAAATTGGTGAACGGCTGGCGGAGCGCATCTTTCTACCGCCGTCACACCG
>BLSH010488508.1:940751-950854 GCA_018402905.1 Glandirana rugosa | reverse complement strand
AGAGTCAGCGCCGCTGGTGTCCGTTTGTAACGTAAGCATATACGTGAACAATTGAATGACCGGTTATTTGGAAAATGTTCTCCTCCGCGCGCTACTCTCAAAAGAAAGAGAAAGGAGATGGTATATGGCCTCGTTCTGTTATCGTTTCGGTGTCTCGTTTGTCCTCCTTCCTGCGTATGGGTGCCAGCCCACTCTCTGGCGTTCGCACGTAACTGAGGAGGTTCAGTATGCTGACACTCCCAGTTATCCTAGACCATTCGTCCCGTCGGAATGAAATGTAAACGTGTTCCACTACCTTGCTCGTGTTCGTGAAACTGTTATAAACCTGGCTGCCCTGCTTACCAGATCCTATTGACCCTCACAGTCGTATGACTTGGAGGAGTCAATGCACGCTTGCGGTCTCTCACCCGACCGTGGGTATGCGTCCTTCCTCCTGTTTGCTCTGTGGCTTTGCTATTGTCTTGCTCCGGTATATGGTAGAGGAAAGAGAAAGAAAACTCTCATCGCGCGCCTCCTCTTGTAAAAGGTTTATTGGCCAGTAAGTTAACAAGTGCATATACGAATGCAATGTTTGCCTGTGGTCGCCGCGACTGAGACAGGGTCGGCTTGCGTTCCAACAGGACGCATACCCACGGTCGGGTGAGAGACCGCAATATATTTTGGAGCATCAATAGCAATAAGTCGCTTTGAGCACGGGAATGCATTGTAATCAGATTTGAGTGCACTATATACTCCTATTGGAATTGGATAGTAGGATGCTATAGCACTAAGGGATATGAATGTTTTGATGTAATACTGCACTTCATTATCGAACTGTGGGGATTTAATATTTATTTTGTTAATAACACTCAGGAGAGGTTTTCTCATACACCAACTGCATAACATTCCCACATTAGCAAGCGCTGTCACTCATTATATATTATCTCAAAGTATATCCCAACCTGGTTGAGAAACCCTCTGCAATGAACTGGATCACCTCAAAATCGCTGGGGAAGTGGAGCGGAACCAGACATACCCCTTATAGAGGTAATATTTGAGCCGGTGCATGTACAGAGACTTGAGCATCAGCAGGAGTGGCTTGCAACACAGGTTGTGCCATAATTGACTGCATTTTCTGAATTCATGGCCTTCGCCTACTGTCAGAAACAATGAATCAGACAAAGACAGAAGTGCAGTATGTAGTGCAGGGAACGTCAAACAGGCAAAGTCTTTCACAGGAACACACAGCAGAGATTTCACCAGAGATGTTGACCAAGGCAAAGGCATCTGCGATCTGATCCATATCTCTGGAGAAATCTCTGCTGTGTGTTCCTGTGAAAGAATTTGCCTGTTTGAAGTTCCCTTCTGGTTCCTGGATTCAAGACCCTGCTCGGCTGACTCTCCTCCTGGCTCCTGACCCTGCATTCCATTTGTCTGACCTCGCTGATCTCTGGACTCCTGTTTCACTGGCTTGCTCTGACTATCCTCTCTGGTTACCGAACCATGGCTATGTTTTTACCATGTTTACTCTGTTTATAATATTTTACCTTTTTATTAAAAAGTGTGATTTTACTGCACTTCTGTCTTTGTCTGATTCATGGCTCCTGACAGCGTGGGCTTTGGAATGTGGTGGATCCTGTCTATTGACACTTACAGGGAGGAAAGATCAAGCATGAGGATAGATAACATTGTAGTAACATAGGAGCGAAGTTCAGATGATTGTACCAGATCTGAAATTCCCCTTATTTTACCATTGTTCCTTCTGACTCTAAGCTCTAGGTCTGCTAGTTTTGCTTTCAGCCAATTTTGTTCCTCCTCGGTAGAATCATGGGCATCAATTAAATCATTAATTGTTGTGGCATATTCCCCCATTTTCATCTAAATGTGATCCACTCTATCTCCTACAGCATTAAGTTCAGAAGTAAACTTCTTCATACAAGCAATGATGCCAGTGTGGATAGTACTCCTTAGAAATATGAGCATATCCTTGAAAATTGTATCCAGAACTGGCTGGTTTGATGTGGGGAAAGCTGGGATGGAGTCAGGGAGTTCTCTGGTATCATCTTGTGAATCAGTGTTAGATCTCACCTCACAATGCTGAGGGACAGGGTCTTCCATCCGGAACCTTGCCTTTGTAGGGCTTTTGAACAATGGGGTGGATGATTGTGATGTGCCTACTGAGCGGTGTTCGTTACGGTAGACAGAATTGTGGGTTGACTATGGAGATCTGGGATTACGCCGACATCTTGACCGAGGTTGCGCCACACCCCCCATCCTCCCTCAACTTTGATCATGGCTTCAGTGTTTTGCCTGTTAGCTATGTACATGCTTGTTGATTATCCTGATCCTGTGTCCTGTATCTGGTGTCCAGTACCTTGTATCCTGTTCCCCCATCTCTGCTCCCCTTGTTCCCAGTCCAAATCCTGGTTATGTCCTATTTATTCATGCTTCCCCTTTGCTTGCATATGTTGTAGTATAGTTAGTGTGCTAGTTATGTTTTCTGTCACTTGGTTCACATTTACAGTTCACATATATTTTTATGTTTGCCTTGTATACTGTTTGATGTTGTTGCATGGGGTTTTGTTTTACTATTAATAAGTCTTATAAATCTTACTTTAATCATACTTGGTTTCATTCCAGTTTCCTAACTATAGCTACTGATCTGGTCAACCCTGCTCCCACTGAATACTTGCACTCGGTTTCCCTTACAGGAGGCGTCGCGCCCCCACCCCCTTGCAAGGTATCCTTTCAATGTTTGTAATATTGTAATAAAGAAAAAAATATATATAGATTTATTATATATACAGCCAGGTCCATAAATATTGGGACATTGACACAATTCTAATCTTTTTGGCTCTATACACCACCACAATGAATTTGAAATGAAACAAACAAGATGTGATTTAACGGCAGACTTTCAGCTTTAATTTGAGGGTATTTACATCCAAATCAGGTGAACGGTGTAGGAATTACAACCGTTTGTATATGTGCCTCCCACTTTTTAAGGGACCAAAGGTAATGGGACAATTGGCTGCTCAGCTGTTCCATGGCCAGGTGTGTGTTATTCCCTCATTATCCCATTTACAAGGAGCAGATAAAAGGTCCAGAGTTCATTTCAAGTGTGCTATTTGCATTTGGAATCTGTTGCTGTCAACGCTCAATATGAGATCCAAAGAGCTGTCACTATCAGTGAAGCAAGCCATTATTAGGCTGAAAAAACAAAACAAACCCATCAGAGAGATAGCAAAAACATTAGGTGTGGCCAAATCAACTGTTCGGAACATCCTTAAAAAGAAAGAACGCACCGATGAGCTCAGCAACACCAAAAGACCTGGAAGACCACGGAAAACAACTTTGGTGGATGACCAAAGAATTGTTTCCCTGGTGAAGAAAACACTCTTCACAACAGTTGGCCAGATCAAGAACACTCTCCAGGAGATAGGTGTCAAAGTCAACAATCAAGAGAAGACTTCACCAGAGGGAATACAGAGGGTTCACCACAAGATGTAAACCATTGGTGAGCCTCAAAAACAGGAAGGCCAGATTAGAGTTTGCCAAACAACATCTAAAAAAGCCTTCACAGTCCTGGAACAACATCCTATGGACAGATGAGACCAAGATCAACTTGTACCAGATAGATGGGAAGAGAAGAGTATGGAGAAGGAAAGGAACTGCTCATGATCCAAAGCATACCACCTCATCAGTGAAACATGGTGGTGGTAGTGTCATGGTGTGGGCATGTATGGCTGCCAATGGAACTGGTTCTCTTGTATTTATTGATGAAGTGGCTGCTGACAAAAGCAGCAGGATGAATTCTGAAGTGTTTCGGGCAATATTATCTGCTCATATTCAGCCAAATGCTTCAGAACTCATTGGACGGCGCTTCACAGTGAAGATGGACAATGACCCAAAGCATACTGCGAAAGCAACCAAAGAGTTTTTTTAAGGGAAAGAATGTTATGCAATGGCCAAGTCAATCACCTGACCTGAATCCGATTGAGCATGCATTTCACTTGCTGAAGACAAAACTGAAGGGAAAATGCCCAAGAACAAGCAGGAACTGAAGACAGTTGCAGTAGAGGCCTGGCAGAGCATCACCAGGGATTAAACCCAGCGTCTGGTGATGTCTATGCATTCCAGACGTCAGGCTGTTATTGACCACAAAGGATTTGCAACCAAGTATTAAAAAGTGAAAGCTTGATTTATGATTGTTAATCTGTCCCATTACTTTTGGTCCCTTAAAAAGTGGGAGGCACATATACAAACGGTTGTAATTCCTACACCGTTCACCTGACTTGGATGTAAATACCCTCAAATTAAAGCTGAAAGTCTGCAGTTAAATCACATCTTGTTCATTTCATTTCAAATTCATTGTGGTGGTGTATAGAGCCGAAAAGGTTAGAATTGTGTCGATGTCCCAATATTTATGGAGCTGACTGTATATACGTATATGTATATATATGTATATATATGTAAATAAAAATAAAAAAAATGTAATAATGCAATCCTTTCAAAAGTTAAAAGGCATGTTGCCTGGTATGGTTCAAGAAAAATGCCAGGTTACGAGATCCTGTTTTTCTCCCATAGATTTAAATTGGGGGTTTATGGACTTTCCATTGGGTTCACCGAACATCCAGCAAACTGAATTTAGTCCAGTTCACTCATCCCTAGTTAACAATCACAGTCTGTCACTGACATGGAACATGGGAGTAATATTCTCATAAGATAAGATAAGATAAGATAAGATAAGATAAGATAATGTTTTTATTTAACGAAAGTAACAAAGTGGTAAAACATTCTCCAACTGCAGACAGAGAGAGAGAAAGACATCTTGGTTTTATGTCACATTTCCTGCCTTTGAAACATTTGCCTAGATAGAGGCTTTAACATCAAAGTCTATCTTGTTATAGCTTCCTCTGGTTAATAATAATAAAAATAAATAAAAATGCTAACATGCATTCAATGGAACACTGCTTCTAGCAATATTACCATTCATTTAGCTTCATCAATATAAACACGTTCCACTTAAATAACTATACATAACCATGTTATAAAATAGATTCTTGATAAAAAAAATCCCATTTGTCCAATCAATTTTTATTAACAAGCTAATCATTCTCAGGAAGAAGCAAAGAGTGAATCAATAGTTGATTTTTGGTAGCTTTTAAGCAAGCCTATTTTTATAATTACTGGTTTACCAGCTAACAGGCAATGTGATGCATAGAAGGTTACATTGATCTGTTAGCCTGTAGCACTACAAGGCAAAGCCACAACAATAAAGAGATATCCCCACAGGGGAGTGCAAGATGAATCAAGCAGGAGGTACCTTGTTAAATAATGCAGCTGACCCTGGAGGTAATTCAGAAAGGATAAGATAACAGGTTCTAGTTTCAGTTTAACCCCCTGATAGGATAATGTATTTGCTTTATTTATTCATGTATTTATTTTCATTTGACAAAGACAGAAGCATTTGGGGCTAAATAACCACAGTTAAACACATGTATTTGTATTATTACCTTGAATGTTAAAGAGAGAATATGTACAATTTTCAATAAAAATGTAATGGCAGTAGTAACTGTTTGCATCCAGTGGATGGGTGTAGATCACAGGCTTTCAATGGATTTTGTAATACAGTTAAATTAAATATGTTAAAGTGATATTAAAGCTTAATTAGAAAAAAAAATAACAAACATACTTACCTGCTCTGTACAGTGGTTTTGCATAGATCAGCTCCGATCCTCTTCCTTTCAGGTCCCCTGTCAGCTCTCCTGGCTCCTTTCCCTTGACCACTGCCCCTAAAAAATGACGCTTGCCCTGGGGGCACTCATGCGTGCTCACTTGCTCCCTAGCCGCTGCTCTATGCGTCCATAAGACACATAGAGCTGCTGCTCGGCTCCATCCCCTGCTCTCCTCTCTGGCTGTGATTGACAACAGGGAGAGCCAATGGGCTCCCACTACTGTGTCAGCCAACAAGGAGAGAGAATCCCTATACAGCCGAGGCTATCGAGAACATAGCTGGATCAGAGGGGACTCAGCTAAGGATTGAGGCTTGGGGGGCGCTAAACACAGAGAGCATGAAGGTAAAAAACCCTCAGCCCTTTGAACCACTTTAAAATATGTTGATTTGTGTACACTTCAACATGAATTGTGCTTACATAAAAGAGCTACCAATACATTTTACAAATACATGCTTAAAATTCTATGCACTTTTACAAGACTTGACATACTTCAGCATAGTGTTCTTTGCATTCATCCACAGCATGCTACAGAAAAGTTACCATTAGTGTCTTTCAATGATCCTACACAAGTGGACATTAGCCATGTGTAGGAAAATGTCTCTCCTCACAATACAAATGTATTTTCATTAACAGTTCTGAGAACAATGGCACACAGTGTTGCAATGTCTTTCTGTATTAAAGAGTATACATGGACATACCATAGTATGCATAGTAGAAGTAACGTTTTGTTTTGTAATGCTACTCCCACAGGAGATTGATAGATTGGGTTCTTTGTTCTTCTGCCTCAATATTGAGAACAACCTTAGCCCCACTGACACACCAGGTTAGGCAAATGGATACTGCACTGCTACTGGGAGCACAATTATAGATACCCTGCACACAACAAAGGTTAAGTATAGAAATGCAAACATCAGACTGGCTAGTGGTAAATGGACCCAATATATTGTCAAGACTTACAGTAAATAGCAGTATGCACATAAATGAGTAAGTAAAAAATTAAGTCAATCACACTTCACTAGACAATATGTTTACTAGGCTATAGCAGCATATAAAAAAGGGCATTAAAAAAAACAGTGACAACAATTATAATTAATACTGCAATAACTCCTCTGTCAAGTGTAGGCTATATCCACTCTCAGTGCAGTGAATGGCAGCGATGATATTTAAGACTCCCTAAAGATGTACCTCTTACTGTGGACAAAAGGCTAATTTCTTGTGAAGCATCTATCTGATAGGGTTGGGCAGAACTCTAGAACAGGGGAAATGTTTTAACCCGAACGGTGAACCCTATTGAAGTCTATGAGAGCCGCACAGGAAAAAAGTGACCATTTTGGAGGCGTAAATGCAAGTAATTGGCCATAAAAGAGGTATGGGGGTCTGGGTATGCCCCTGGGGGACATGTATCAATAAATAAAAAATGATTTGCTTGGGGGGGGCATACGTGGCTTGTACAATGGAGGATGCATGAGACCTTAGCTCCGGTTCTCGTCTTTCCTTCCTACACCGTTACAGCCGCAACCTCTGCTTCGGGAGCCACACCATTTGACTCCGGAGACTCCCGTGCACCCCATGGGTAAGATTCAGTATCAAAAGCACATATATCAATGGCATGGCCTGCTCTTCAATACCGAATCCTGGCCCTTCCAACTCATGGAGCGCTTCTTGCTTAGGCCGGAATCCCAGCCTCAGGTAACTCAGACTGCTAGCCGGAGCCCGCCGACCTGCTCACGTTCCCAGAGGGTTCATCTGAGGGGAATAAATCCTCACAGCAGCCAGAGCCCACCACAATGGTGACAGTGGGGGTATTGGACTTAAAGTTTTATACCCTCCTACAGGATTTAACCCATAACATCACCAAGGAAGTGGGGAAAATTGCACAGGAGCTCAGAGGAGAAATTAACCAATTAGGGGAATGTACTGACACCCTGGAAAATAAGTTTTATGAACTGGTTCACTATGTACATGTACTAGAAGAAGACAATGCTGCCCTTAAACTTACAATATCTCAAATTCAATTACAACAAGAAGATCTGGAAAACAGGGCATGCCGCCAAAATGTAAGAAATACGTGGGGTCCCTGAATCCATTAGTGGCAAAGAAATATGTCTGTATCTTCTGAGCCTGTTTCTTACCCTGGCCCCCCACATTCCAAATATAGATTGAGGGAGCCCACAGATCCTTGGCTCCTAAACCCCCAGGGGCCAGAAACCTTATTGTCCACTTTCACTATTATGAGAGTAAAGAAGCTCTCACTGTGACCACACGCAATAAAACCCGGGTAGACTTTAAAGGAACCAAGATTCAAATCTTTAATGATCTCTCACCCATTACTCTGGCAAAGAGATGCAGTTTCCACCCTGTTACTGCTCATCTCCAAAACCATCAGATCACGTATCGCTGGGGATTCTCCTTTCGCCTTTCTGCTTCTAAAGATGGAGTACAATATTCCATGAGGGATCTCCATAAAAATGAGGCATCCATACGAAATCTAGGCCTCCCACCCATTCCTGAAGAAGACCACCTACTTTTGACCTCAAGGCTGCTCTTAACTCCTGGAAAGATCTGGACCCCGGTCTGTCGGCGACCGCAGAGAGCTTCCACCACCACTCAAAGAGCCACCACCTGGAGATATCCCACCTGAAGAGCTACTGATATTCCCTTGGCTGTTCTACATTCATATAGATGAATTGGTTTTAGTCTGTATGCCATGGTCTCTAACTCAAGAGTCCGACACCCTTGCCCATGGGTTTCTTCTTTTTTGCTTTTATTGAGATTGTTTGCTTTGTTTATTGACACACATCCAGCTGTTTCCATTCTATTTCCTCCATTTGTTAATCGGAGGAAGATGGGGCCTAGCTATTGGATCTTGTAGGCCGTTATGTCCCTTACCACAACACCAGACATTTGTTCTCTTCTGAAGGCTCCGCCCCCTATCTGCCTTCTACCAATGATTTTATTTAATTTTTCTTTTTCAAGTCCTTTTTTGACCTGTTTTTGGTTCACAATTGTGACCTATTTGATGCTACTTTTCCACTTTTAAATGTCTGCATTCTACAGTTTTTCTTGCCTTATGCACCATGGATCTTTTTTTTATTTCTAATGTTCCACTGATGTTAGCTGTCTGTTTCAATGATACATTATGGCTTTTCGTGTAATATGAAGGGCTTGAACTCCATTCATAAGCAATGGTTGGCTTTGAAGGAGTTCAAATCCTCTAAGGCGGACGTGGTCATGGTTCAGGAGACTCGCTTTTGTGCCGGGGGTTCCTTTAAGTTTGCATCCAAGCAATTTCCTACCGCCTTTTTGGCTTCTGACCCCTCCGGAAAATCCCGGGTAGCGATCTTGATCAAACATTCCAGCTTAATACGTATTAAATCCTCATTCGTGGACCCTCGTGGGCAATTTATTCTCCTGAACTGTGTCCACATGAACACGTCTAATTTGGGACAGATTGGGTTTCTAACGAAGGTTTTTAAGAAAATACAGTTGTCAGGAACCATGAATCAGACAAAGACAGAAGTGCAGTAAAATCACACTGTTTAATAAAAAGGTAAAATGTTATAAACAAAGTTAACATGGTCAAAACATAGCCAGGGTTCAGTAAGTGGAACGGATAGTCAGAGCAAGGCAGTGAAACAGGAGTCCAGAGATTGGAATGCAGGGTCAGGAGCCAGTAGGAGAGTCAGCCGAGCAGGGTCTTGAATCCAGGAACCAGAAGGGAACATCAAACAGGCAAAGTCTTTCACAGGAACACACAGCAGAGATTTCTTCAGAAATGTTGATCAGGCGAAGGCATCCAAGATCTCATCCAGGCAGTTTATATAGCTAGGAGAGCTGGCTAACGAGCAGGATATGGACTTCAGATGAGACAGAGTTAAAACTGAGACTGACAATTAACCCTCAGCTGAGCAGCTTGCTCTGAGAAGAGAGGGCTGAGTCCAGCCCTGACAGTACCCCCTCCTCAACGACTCCCACCCTCGGGGGGGGCCACCAGGTTTGAGGGGAAAACGTCTATGGAAAGCACGGAGGAGAGCAGGAGCATGTACATCCACGGAACCTACGGAAAGTCAATGATAGATTGTATTTCATACTCCTCTTGGTTCTCAACCTGAACAGGATGAGGATGAGGATGTGGTACCGAGGTGGTGAAGTGTTTGCATACCAACGGTTTTAACAAGGAGACATGAAATACATTAGAAATTCTCATATTAGAAGGCAGGTCTAAAGCGTAAGCCACTGGGTTGATCTTGCGAATAATACGGAAAGGCCCAATAAACCATGGTGCCAGCTTCAGAAGACAGCCAGACCCTCTCCCCCCCTCTCCCAGACCGACAGAAGACTTCGACCGTGGTACCAAATAACCCGGAAAGGCATAATAAGCGTTCT
>BLSH010488508.1:855938-869898 GCA_018402905.1 Glandirana rugosa | reverse complement strand
CAAGATAAATAAACACAAATTTTATAATACCTATTTTTTGGTACAATAAAAAAGTTGACTTAATAGATACCAAACATGTCAAGTAATTTAGTGCATCTGAGAAATGGCAACAAAGTATGATGGTGACACTTTAAAAACCTTCATGAGTTATCAGTACAGAGTTTATCATGAATGATAGCCCTAGAATTATTGCTTTCACTCGAACGTTCACGGTGATACCTCATGTGTGTGATGCAATCTCTGTTTACATATGTGCGCAGGACATACACATGCATTTGTATCTGACAAAAGTGAGTACACCCCTCACATGTGACAACACTAAATAAATTACACTTTGCTACAATGTAAAGTAGTGAGTGTACAGCTTGTATAACAGTGTAAATGTTCTGTCCCCTCAAAATAACTCAACATATATTGATTGGTTTACGCAAAAGTTATAGCGTCTACAAACCATGAGAATTGATTTATGGCGTTTGTTTATTTTTTTTTTTTTTACCAGCAATGGTGGCAATCTGTGATTTTTAAGGGGACTGTGATATTGGGGGGGACATGTCGGACACTTTTGACACTTTTTTGGGACCAATGACATCTATACAGCGATCAGAGCTTTAAATAGCCACTGATTACTGTATAAATGTCATTGGCAGGGAAGGGGTTAACACTAAGGGCGATCAAGGGGTTAACTGTGTTCCCTGCTGTTTCTAACTGTGTGGGGGTTTGGATGACTGGAGGAGGAGAGTGATCACTGCTCCAATATACTGGGAACATACAATCACTCTCCTCTCCCCTGTCAGAACGGGGATCCGCTTTTTTACTTACACTTATCCCCATTCTGTCACTGCCAGAGAGCGATCGCCGATGGCCGGTGGACATGGAATCCTGCTGATTGGCTCCCCCGCTAGTGTGTGAATGCGCGAATGCACCTCCAGCGGCACACACACACCTCCGATGGCGCGAGTGTGCCCACAATGCTCACTCTTGCGGCCGCCGTCAGGAAAGCCATGTTGCCAACGTCAATCCATGGCGGGTGGTCGGCAACTGGTTAAAGTCTATGGGAGCCGAACAGGAAAAACTGGCCATTTTAAAAGCTTATATGCAAGTAATTGGCCAAAATTTTTTAAAAATTATCTTTTTTTCAGGAGCAGTGATTTTAACCAGTTGGCTCTCCTGTGCGAATCGACGTGACCAGACAGCGGCCGTAGGAGTGGGTATCGTTGGCGCATGCCGCCGGAGGCACGTTCGCAAGCTCACACGCTAGCGGGGGAGCCAATCAGAGGCTGGGGCGGACTCGATGTCCACCGGCCACCCGCAAGAACGGGGATCCGTGTATGTAAACAAACGGATCCCTGTTTTGACATGGGAGAGGAGAGTGATCTATGTTCCCAGTATATGGCAGCAGCAATCTCTCCCCTCCCCCAGTCATCCCAGCCCCCATAAAGTTAGACCACACTGACAGGGAACACATTTAACCCTTTGATAACCCTTTCCCTTCCAGTGACATTTACACAGTAATCAGTGGCTATTTAAAGCTCTGATCGCTGTATAAATGTCAGCGGTCCCAAAAAAGTGTCAAAAGTGTCTGATCTGTCCGCCACAATATCGCAGTCTCGCTAAAAAAAAGAAATCGCAGATCGCCGCCATTACTAGCAAAAAAATAAATAAATAAAAATGCCATAAATAAATTCTCATAGTTTGTAGACGCAATGACTTTTGTGCAAACCAATCAATATACACTTATTGGGATTTTTTTTTACTAAAAATATTAGGAAAAATACATATCGGGCTAAACTGATGAATACATTTGTTTTTTTTTTATATTTTTTTGGATATGTATTATAGCAAAAACTAAAAAATATATTTTTTTTTTCAAAATTGTCGCTACTTTTTTGCTCATAGCGCAAAAAATAAAAACCGCAGAGGTGATCAAACACCACCAAAAGAAAGCTCTATTTTTTGGAAAACAGGACGCAAATTGTGTTTGGGTACAGTGTCGCACGACTGCGCAATTGTCAGTTAAAGCTATGCAGTGCCGAATCACAAAAAGTGCTCTGGTCAGGAAGGGGGAAAATTGTTCCAGGGCTGAAGTGGCTAATTATGCTTTAAATTCAACAATAACAATGAAAAAATCTTATAAATATAGTGCCTGGGGGATCCCCTTATGTGCCTGTAAAGTGGTGCATCTGTAGCATGCATAGAACATGCTGTAGCAAAAATGACATTTCTAAAGAAATAAAAGTGAATCAAATCCCATTTAAAATGACTTGCAGTTACAATTACCGACACCCGGGTATTAAATAAAAATGAAGAAAAAAAAGGCTTGCCCCCCCAGTCCTTACCAGGCCCTTCGGGTCTGGTATGGATTTGGAGGGGAACCCCCATGCCAAAATAAAGAAAAAACGGTGTGGGGCCCCCCAAAATCTATACCAGACCTTTATCCGGAATGCAGCCCGGCAGATCAGGAAAGGGGGGGATAATCGAGTGGCCCCCTTCCTCAACCATACCATGCCCTCAACACAGGGGGGTGTGTGCATGTTGGTGGGGACAAGGGCATTATCCCCACAACCGTGGCTGGTGGTTGTGGGGGTCCACGGGCAGGGGGTCTTATCAGAATCTGGAAGCCCTCTTTAACAATGGGCCTCCCAGATCCTGGCTCCCTCTATGTGAATGGGTATCGGGTACATAGCACCCCTACCCATTCACCAAAAAAAATCAATCATGCCGCACGCCAACCCAATAAAAAAAACAGCTCCTAGGACGGCCTACCGCCAAATACCTCCTCTGTGCTTTGACATTTCTTACATAAGTAAAGGGCGGGGCCACCTGTCTACATCACCCGATGGCCCCCCTTCTGATGTCACTGACTAATGCATGCTGGGACTGTGATATCAGATGGGGCGGGGCCACCTGGTGACATTGCCAGGTGGCCCCGCCACTTACCTATATAAGAACTGTCAAAGCGCAGAGGAGGCATTCGGTGGGAGGCCGTCCCAGAAGGTGGAGCATTTTTTTTTTTCTTTTTCGGGTCAGCGGGCGGCATAATTGATGATGGATCTACACCGCGGGACACTATTTTTTTATTTTTTAATAAAAGATTAGTCAAAAACTTGTCTCTTGTTCTTATTGCTTTTTGTAAATTTTTTTGGTGAATGGGCAGGGGTACTATGTACCCAATACCCATTCACATACGGGGGGCTGGGATCTGGGGGCCCCCATGTTAAAGGGAGCTTTCAGATTCCAATAAGCCCCCCACCTGCAGACCCCCAAAACACCGGCCACGGTCGTGGGGATTAAGCCCTTGGCTCCATCAACATGGGAACAAGGTGCTTTGGAGTGGGGGAGGCAGAGCCCTCCAAATCCATACCAGGCCCCTTTTTCTCTTTGATTTTCAACCAGCGCCTTTTTCTTTTAATTGAATTGTTGGACTGACTGCTTATCCTAAGGCCTCTGTATGTCCTTCTCCTTTATAATAATGTTCCGAGTGAACATGGCTCAGAGTGCGTTTTCCCCATCAAAGCATCCGCAATCCCCCATCTAGATAGAGGGGGGAATGCCGTTACCTGCCAAGGGCACAGGGTCACGCACTCCGAGCCTCTCAACATCAATGTCCAGAAGAAAATGGAAAAAAGGAGAATAAGAGAGAAATAAAGAACAAAGAGATAGAAACAAGAAGAGGGGGGAGGAGGAAAGGGCTCCACGCTCCGAGCAAGAAAAAACAGGGGGGAGGTTAGTCAGGGATAGTCCATGGATCAGCGGTCAAATAGCGGATACACGGAACCCATACTTTTTCAAACACCTTCACTCTATCCTGTAGGATCGCTGTCAAACGTTCATTTAACACGAGAGAGGAAAGTTTATGTTTGAGTTGATCAAATGGTATGGCAGCCGACTTCCAGTTCCTGGCTATCGTAATTTTAGCTGAAACAAATATGAATGTTAGGAGGCTTCTCTGGGTTTTAGAGGCCTGTTCGACACCCTAGCAATGCATGTTTCGGGTACTTGGGCAGGTTAATTTGGGTAAGAGTGTAAATGAAATTATAAACCCTTATCCAAAACTGTCGTACTTTGGGGCATTGCCACCACACATAGTAGAACATCCCTTCCTGTCCACAGCTCCGGAAACACCTTGATGAGGCTCCCAGAAAAAAAGTAGCCAACCTGGTTGGTACCAAATACCACCTCCTCAACACTTTATAGTTTGCTTTAACAATGGAAGTATTGATGAGGGACCTCGAAGCAGCTAATGCTATCGAGTTCCATTCCTTAATTTCCACTGCAGTATGAAAATCCTGTTCCCATCTAGTCATATAGCTTAATTTAACCAAGGTTTGTGTTAGAATTGTATATATTCCCGATATATGACCACAGATTTTATCATATTGATGACACAGGTATTCCATAGGTGACATGAGTACAATGTCGCATTTGCGAAACAGAGACACAAATAATGGTGTATTTGAGTGTATTGAAAATGTTCAGAGTCTGGCATTTGGTACTTTTCAACCATTGTTTGTTTCAACAGCAATCCTCTACGATCACAAAGGTCCGCAATAGGCTCTTGTTAGACCACCATCCAAAAGCAAGGGGAGCGCGACCCAGAGTGAAATCTTTGTTTCGTAGAAAAGGGGCTAAGGGACTGTGAGGTGATTTGAATTTATATGTCTTAGACAACCTGTCCCAAATACTAAATGACAATGATAGAGAGGGGCATAAAAGCAGAGGCCGGTCTCTCATAGGTAGCCACATATTATGGGAAATCGGCATTCGTTGGCAAGAATAGGATTCTATCTGCATCCATAGTGCATGGGGATGCTGAGAATGAAACCTGATGAGTTGTGCCAATTCAGCAGCATTAAAATATTTCAACAGGTCAGGAAATCCCAGGCCTCCCTTTTGTTTTGGACTAAACAACGTAGGTTTATTCACTCTGAGCCTTTTATCACCCACATAAACTGTAAAAGCTTTTTTTGGAATGACATTAGATCAGACCTGGATTCGCTGGTATGGTACAAAAAAATATATAAAAGTCTCGGAAGAATGTTCATATTTATGGAGTGTAGTCTGCCAAACCATGACAGAGGGTGAAGTTGTCATCCAGCCAAGTCAGCCATTAAACGTTTATAAAGTGCTGGATAATTGTGAGAATAGGTTTGTAAAGTAGGCGTCAGGTGGATACCTAGGTAAAAAAGAGCTGCTGACTTCCAGCGGATCTTGTAAGATTGTTCTAAAGTCTTTTGAATGCTATCCTGTAAAGATATGTTAAGTGCTCGCGATTTATCATGATTGATTTTGAGAACTGAGATTGCCAAAAAAGGTTGGAGTATAGCATATAGGTTAGGAAGAGTAGTGATGGGTGATGAGATGACCATTAAAATGTCATCTGCAAACAATAAGCATTTATGCTCCCTATCCCCACATAATTTTAATTTTAATTGAGAGTGGTTCCAATGCCAAAATGAACAGCAATGGAGATAGGCCCCCTGCCGAGTCCCTCTTTATATAGATAGGGGCCTTGTAGTGTTGCCCTTAAGCATTAAAGACATCGTGGGTGTGCTATATAGTATTTGAAGTATGGATAAGAATTTTTGACCAAAACCATATCGAGACAGGACATGAAGCAAATAGTCCCAGGACAGGGAATCAAACGCTTTATGTATATCCAAGGACAGTAACATGCCCTGTCAAGGACCCCTTCTGTCTCAGTTCGATTGGATGGCTGGGATTATATCTATAACCCTCCTGTTTGACTCGAGGCCTGGCGATTGGGGACAAATCCTGCTTGATCTAGGTGAATATATTGTGAGAGGACCGAATTTAGTCGGAAAGCTAGTAACTAACTTAGAGTAAAAATTATGGAATTCCTGCAAAATCAATTCAGGGTTTTGCATCGGGTATCCATTCAATACTCACAGTTTAGGTAATGCAGGTGTGTACGTATGGAGCACTAGTTTTCTTGCTAGCAATGTGGTAGGTTTATCTCCCATTGTGTAATGTCTGTGCTTCGACCACCGAATGCATTTTTCAACCTGAGTAGTCAGACTCAAGTTTAATGTCAACCTAGCTGTGTCTATTTTGTGTCGAATATCAACTTTTGGGGCCATCCACTGTTCGTTCATAAGACCTTCCAATTCTGCTTCCTGTTGTTTGTTTGTTGCTTACTCTAATTTGCTTGGCTGCTGGCTGAATAAGTTTAACCTGAATGGTGGCTTTATGGGCCACACAATTTATGGCAGGGGAGGTATCCGAGGACAAATTTTCCCGAAAAAATGCCTTTAATGCCTTCTCAATTTCAGCATAAATTATAGGATCTTTTAACAAGGAGACATTGAGTTGCCATGGAGAGGGATGTGGTTTCATCCAAAGGTCTGTCAAGGACAGTTTGACTGGGGAATGATCGGATCAAGAGGTAGACATTATTTTAACTATCTTCATATATGGCAGCAATGAGGTGTGGACAAAAAATGGTCTATGCGAGAATATGTGACGTACCGGCGAATAAAAAGTGTAAATCCCTGGTGGAGGGGTTAACCTCCTGCCAGGCATCAATCAGATCATAAAAGTGTAACAGGCACGCTATTTTATTGCTATTTTTAGGCATATTCTTAAGAACCGCCCTGGCCGGGTCTGTTTTATCTAAGGCGCGATCCAATGAGATATTGCTATCTCCACCCAAAATAACCTGACCTTGCACCCTAGGCAATAACACCGCAAACATGTTCCTGAAAGAGTCCACCTGTCCCAATTTCAAAGCATAATATGAGCTAAATGAGACCAATGTGTTATGGATACGGCCCACCGCCATAATGTATCTACCCTCTTATCTTTCACTATGGTAATAGAGGTAAAGGAGGTGCTTTTAGAAAAGCAATAAAAGTCCTTGTGCCGCGCTAAAATTCAGATGGATAAATAAACACAGTCTCTGGGTTTAAAGGATAGGAAAGACCGACATCAGTTTGTGTGTAAAGATGAAATGGCACACTACACCCAGTTCTCTCTTAGTCTTCTTACCAGATAACAGTGTAATATAAGCCTCTGTAATCAAATCATCCACAATTCAGGAACACCCTCTTCAAGCAGGAGAAAGTACCAGCCACCCTGCAACGATCGTTTACACAACCGAATGGTCACAAAGAAGGTATACCATGCAGAGGGAGCACACATAGTGGAGCCCGTTTTTAAAATTGTTTAATGAATAAAAAGATTACACTTACAAACGTCCAGAAGACTTCAAAGCATATAAAAATATTCCACACATGGAAACATGAATGTGCCTGCTTGCAGCTGTACCCCCTGACCGGTTTCGTTCCAATGAACATTGTCAGGCATGGTCAGCTGCACAGGCACCAATAGAGATTATAAAGCCAGAGTGACGTGATTTACACGAAAAAAACGGAACTTCCTGTCAATGGAGAGCATCACATGAGCTAGAGTGCTCTCCAAGACCAGGAACTGATCCACATTCATAAATCAGGAAGCCAGAGGGCTCTGATTGCACAAAGGGGCTAGAGATTCCCGCATATGGGGTGCATCAGACAGCATAAAAGAACATTCCAGCATAAACAATCTCATGCATGTATTTCTAACAGCACAAACTCACTTTATGTGACTATTAGAAAAGCACACTGCCACTCCACTCTTCCCTTTTTTTCAGGGCCCAAGAACAAGTGTGGATACCTGCCATTATGATAGCTAGGGACTGAGGTCTTTGAGAAGCGAGTTTCCTTTTGATAGGGGAATTAACCCCTTCCTTACCCGGCACTTAAACCCCCCTCCTGCCCAGACCAATTTTTGGCTTTCAGCGCTGTCGCATTTTGAATGACAATTGCGCGGTCGTGCGACGTTGTACCCAAATAAAATTTGCGTCCTTTTTTTCCCACAAATAGAGCTTTCTTTTGGTGGTATTTGATCCCCTCTGCGCCATTTCTGATCACCGCTATAAACAAAAAATGAGCGACAATTTTGCAAAAAAGAACAATATTTTTTACTTTTTGCTAAAGTACAAATCCATTTAAAAAATTATTCATCAGTTTTGGGTGATATAAATTCTTCTACATATTTTTGGTAAAAAAAAAAATCGCAATCGGCGTATATTGATTGCTTTGCGCAAAAGTTATCGCGTCTACAAACTGGGAATTGATTTATGGCGTTTTTATTTTTATTTTTTTTTTTACTAGTAATGGCGGCGATCTGCGATTTTTATCGGGACTGCGATATCGGGGCAGAAATGTCGGACATTTTTTACACATTTTTGGGACCAATGACATTTATACAGCGATCAGAAATTTAAATGTCCACTGATTACTGTATAAATGTCATTGGCAGTGAAGGGGTTAACCAGCAGGGGGCAGTGAAGGGGTTAATAAATGTTCCCTGGGTGTGTTCTAACTGTGGGGGGGCAGGGCTGGCCGGGACATGACAGATCTCACTGATCCCAGTGACAGGGATCAGTAGATCTGGCATGTCCCCTGTCACAGAACGGGGAACCGCCGTGTTTACAACGGCGGTTCCCCGTTCTGAGGCTCCTAAAGGTGATCGGCGGGTCCGGGCGGACATCGAGTCCGCCCGACCCGCGGGCACGCTCGCGCAGCGTGCGGCGCGCACGCGCGCGCGCCGCCGCTGCCGCCAGGGGGCGCGCGGGAGCATGCGCAGTGGAGGACGTCCATGGACGTCCTCCGGGCATTTCAGATCCGCGCTGGAGCCGTACTTTGGCTATAGCGCGGATCTGAAGTGGTTAAAGCCGTGCACATTGTGGGTAATAACCGCATATTTTGTGGGGTAAGTCTTAGCCATTGTGGCAATGCAGAACACATTCACCTTGGTCAATGCATGCGGGAGATGAAGTCCCAGGAGCTCAGATCACCTTAAGATCCAAAGCATAACAGCGAGGCAAGAGTGCAGAGCTAAACGTCAGGATTGGGGTGGGATAAGGAAAAAAAGAAGAAAAAGGTAAGTTGGAAGAAAAGGAGGAGAAAAAGAAATTATAGCATTTGGCCAAAGGCCTAGTGTGCATATCAAAATAAACATAAAAAATATCTTATTGAAATTGGTCATAACGCTCCCCAGAGGCAACACCAGTGTGGGGATACCATCATCGTCTGTAGAAGACAACCTCACTAACTGGGCATACGTGGACACCCCGGCCCAAAGTCCAGAAAAAGGAAAAATGCAGGGGTTTCAGGAAAGAGTCTTTACAATTAAAACCACTGACACTCTTGAACTGAATCAAAAGCTCCCTCCAGGCCCTCTGAAGCAAGGGACATCCAGGTGGAAAGCTGGAAAGCCCCCCCCCCCCCATGTTCTTCAAATATACTGTTCACTGTGTGTACAATTATTAGGCAAGTTGTATTTTTGAGGATTCATTTTATTACTGAACATCTACAGTGCACTCGGTCAATCCAAAATGTTAATAAAGCTCAAACCTGAATATTTGAACATTTAAAAAAAAATCAGTGACCAATATAGTCACCCTTTTTTCCAATAACAGTAATAAGGCTTCCATTCATGGAGTCTGTCAGTTTCTTGATCTGCTGACGATCAACTTTTTGTACAGCCTCCCAGACACTGTTCAGAGAGGTGTACGGTTTTCCTTCACCTTAAATCTCCCATTTAAGAAGGGCCCATGCATACGTAATAGGGTTTTGGTCAGGTGAGGAAGGGGCCATGCCATTATTCTTTCAACTTTAAGGCCTTTACTGGCTAACCACGCAGTGGAGTACATTGATGCATGCGATGGAGCATTGTCCTACATAAATATCATGGTCTTCTTGATAGATGCAGACTTTTTCCTGTACCACTGCTGGAAGAAAATGTCTTCTAAAAATGGCAGTAGGTTTGGGAGCTGATTTGGAGCCCGTCTTAAACCCAAAAAGGTCCAACTAGCTCAGGGATATGCAATTAGTGGACCTCCAGATGTTGCAGAACTACAAGTCCCATGATGCATAGCAAGACTCTGACAGCCACAAGCATGACACCCAGAGGCAGAGGCATGATGGAACTTGTAGTTTTTCAACAGCTGGAGGTACGCTAATTGCGTATCCCTGAACTAGCTCATCTTTAATAATACCAGCCCATACCAGTACCCCACCTCCACTTTGCTGGCATCTAAGTGGAAGTGGAGCTCTGTGCTAGTTACTGATCCAGCCACAGGCCCATCCATCTGGTCTGTCAAGAGTCACACTCATCTCATCATTCCATAAAACCTTTGAAAAAATCTGTCTTCAGATATTTCTTGGCCCAGTCTTGACATTTCAACTTATGTGTCTTGTTCGGTGGTGGTCGGGTTTCAGCCTTCAACCTTGGCCATGTCTCAGCACTGAACACCTTGTACTTCTAGGTCCTCCAGGTAGGTTGCAGTTCTGGAATATGACAGCACTGGAAGATAATGGGTTCCTGGTAGCTTCACGTTTGATTCTTCTCAAATCTTTGATAGTTAATTTGCATCTTTTTTTCTCAACACATTTCTTGTGACCCTGTTGACTATTTGCAACAAAACTTTTGATGGTTCTGTGATCACACCCCAATATCTTATCAATTTCAAGAGTGCTGCATCCCTCTGAAAGACTTTTTACAATTTTTTACTTTTAAGAGTCAGTTAAATCTTTTTGGCCCATTTTGCCTGAGGAAAAAAAGCTGCTTAATAATTATGCACACCTTGATATAGGGTGTTGATCTCTTTAGGTTACACCTGCCCTCATTACACAAATACACATCACCTGATATGCTTAAATCCAATAAGCATTAACGTTTAGGAGTTGCACAATATGCATAAAAATTATGATTTGGTCAAAATACTCACTTGCCTAATAATTGTGCACACAGTGTATATAGAAGGGGTGTATTGCTATATATAACAGTAGCTAATACTTGCTAAATGTATTATATAGTCAACCGAGGGCTGTGGATGGGATAAAAAACAAAAATGTAACAAAAAAAAAAAAAAACCACAAGACTATTAGAAACTTTGTAAAGTGCAACAATTTTCTCAACCATGAATCCAGAACAGGCACGATTGTGGCTAGGCCACAAAGTCCGACAGGTCTGATCCAGTCTCCTGAGAAGAAAATTTTCACCCCTGTGTAAAAGGGAAAGGGAATTATCAGTGAATCAGGAAATAGGATATGATCTCAAAGCTGACAATGGTCGTGCATATTACAGCGCCCACATGATACTTACTCCTGCCAGGCTGTTTAACCACTTCAGCCCCGGAAGGATTTCACACTTTAGGACCAGAGCACTTTTTCCGATTCGGCACTGCGTCGCTTTAACTGACAATTGCGCGGTCGTGCGACGTTGTACCCAAACGAAATTTGCATCCTTTTTTTCTCACAAATAGAGCTTTCTTTTGGTTGTATTTGATCACCTCTGTGTCATTTCTGACTGCCGCTATAAACAAAAGAAGAGCCACAATTTTGCAAAAAAAAACTAATTTCTTAGTTTTTGCTAAAATACAAATAAAAAAAAAATATAAAAAAACATTTTTTTCCATCAGTTTTGACCGATTTATATTCTTACTCATATTTTTGTTAAAAAAATCGCAATCAGTGTTTATTGATTGGTTTACGCAAAAGTTGCCACTTTTACGGATGATGAGAATTCATTTCTGGGGTTTTTTTTTTACTAGTAATGGCGGCGATTTGCGATTTTTAGCAGTACTGCGATATTGCAGCGGACATGTCAGACCATTTTGACACTTTTTTGGGACCATTGACATTTATACAGCGATCAGTGCTATAAAAATGCACTAATTACTGTGTAAATGCCATTGGCAGTGAAGGGGTTAACCTGCAGGGGGCGCTCTAAGGGTTAACTGTGTTCCCTGGGCGTGTTCTAACTGTGTGTGGGCTGCCCTGGCTGGGGAAAGGGGATGATCAAGGCTTCCATATACAGGAAGCCTGTGATCACAGCCCTTCCCTCTCTATGTGAACGGAGATCCGTGTTTACTTACACGGACCTCCGTTCTCTGACTGCGGGGGGGCATCGCGGGTAGCCGGCGGCGATTGAGTCCACCTTACCCGCTCCCTTGCCCCCCCCCCGGACACAGTGAGCGTGCGAGCGCGCCTCTGGCGGCGCATGCGCACTCACAGCACTAGTTATCGCAGCCGCCGACATGTGACTGCGGTTTGCGATAACGAGCCACTTTGTCGCCGTCAGACTGTGGTCGGTGGTCGGGAAGTGGTTAAAAGCATCTAAATGTATATAGCAAAAATGAAAATATATGGGGGTTTGGTCACACTGAATGGCCATGAAGTGCTTAAGCCCACTGACTGCTGCAAAGTACCCCATTTTAGCAGTGGGTTCCTACACTAACCTTAGAGTGAATGATCCTATCTCTTAAACCATGGAAGCAAACGCTTCTCTTTATGAGAGACCAGAGGACTCATCCCATGGGTCAAGTGGACACTGATTGGGGGTAATTAGGAAGGATGGGGTTCACAGCCCAAAAGGTCTGGTCAGGACCTCAACATACAAAAAGATACTTATTTGGGGGGGAACACCCTACCAAATGCATGGTGCTACTTGTAAGACCAATAGACAAAAAAATGCATATAACAGCGCACACATGATACTTACTCCTGCCAGGCATCTAAACGTATATAGCAAAAATACGGGGGTTTGGTCAAACTAAATGGCCATGAAGTGCTTAAGCCCACTGACTGCTGCAAAGTACCCCATTTTAACAGTAGGTTCCTACACTAACCTTAGAGTGAATGTGTCATGATCCTGGTGGTGGAGTCTGGCTTGTGCAGGGAACAACCACACTTGCGCACCCGATTCAGGGACCCCTGGTAGAGCAGACAGGGAATCCAAGAGTGCACTATGGCACGAGGGCTGGATGGTCACTGCTGGTGATGTGATGCTCCAGGTGGTTGTGCAGATCAGAAGAGTGGTCGTGCAGGCTGGGTCAGCAACTGGCTGGCTGTGTGGTACAAGGGGTCAGCCAAGAGAGTGGTCAAGTCCAAGCAAAGTTCGTTAGTACAGAGGGGTCAGACAATCGGGTGGTCGTTGATAGCCGGGGTCGGTGCAGGCAGATAATCAGCAGATCAGGTCAAGCCGGATCAAATCAGGAAACAGGTATTAACACAGGAACTGGAAACCAGAACAGAGCTGGGGCTCACAGGTACTCAGACACTGTAGAACAGACAGAACTTGCTGCAAGGCACAGGGGGCTGAAATAGTACCGTTTGGCGCCACTCCCGATGCATGCGCATGCATGGGAGCGCGTGGACGCACACAAGCACGCGCGAACGCGCACATGCGCGTGAAATTGCGCTAAAGTCATTTAAAGCACCGATTTTCTCTAACACTGCCGCCCACAAGGGGCAGCCTCCAGATGCCCAACTTGGCTACTTTGGCTGGATTGCTGTTCATGAAGACTTGAATGCATTCATCTGCATAGAGATTGGCTTCAGGCTCCCAAGAGCTCTCTTCCAGGCCGTAACCCTTCCAATTTATGAGATACTGGATCCTGCCACCCCTCTTCCTACAGTCGAGTATTGACTCAACCTCAAATTCCTCTTCTCCATCAATCAAGACAGGGGCGGGGGGAGCGCTAGCTCTACTAGGGAAGGGATCTGGGATCACTGGCTTCAGCAAAGAGACATGGAACACTGGGTGTATCCGCAGAGATGATGGAAGTTCCAGTTCATAGGACACCTGGTTGATCTTTCTCTTAATAGAGAAGGGGCCAATAAATCGAGGACCCAGCTTCTTGGATGGACAAGACAGTCTCAGATGTTTTGTAGAAAGCCAGGGCGGGGACAGAACTAACTACCTCTTCTCCTTAAACTCCAACTCAGTTATGAGCTGACATCCTTCTCCCCACCGTCCTAGGTCATAGAGTATTTAACCTTCCCAATGCCGGACCTTCTCTCGAGAACCCTCGGACTTCGGTTAGAGATACGTCTACTTACGTAAGTTCAGAAGTACTTGTCGTTAGGTCGGTTTCATCGGTTCAACCCGTAGA
>BLSH010488508.1:737821-757916 GCA_018402905.1 Glandirana rugosa | reverse complement strand
GTGGATTAGATTACAAAATCCAAGGAAGGGAAGGAAAGAAAGGGTACGATGAGCAACCTGGCTGGCGGTCGATAAGTTCACAAATCACAAATAATTTCACTATGATTTATGTGTGATTTAGAATTCACATGTGCGCGGGTGTTTAAGGTTGTGAATTAGTCGCGTTTCGTCGTGAATTTGAATGTTGGAGGTTATCATTTCGACGGCAAAATTTAGTTTATGGTTCTAACCCTTATTTGTGTATATTGTTACCGGATTTATGATACACATTGTCGCGATATGGGAGGTGGTGTACTCTTACTCTTGGTGAAAGGCTGCACATTGGACTGTCATCTACCCCCCTTCTATCACGCTGTGATAGCACCTATGGACTATCTCTATTTCCTATTGATACTATTAAGAACTGTATAGCGCTGTTACACATAGTATTTAGGCCATTGTTATATGTGTTTATTCCCAATCTTGGTATTTGATTTAAAACGGCAGCTTTACTATTGGAGGTTGTAAGTTTAAGTGCTGCTTTGCGCTGATTAAGTGTTGGAATTTGTGGGCGCGTGTACACTTAAGATTTAGTGTGTATTTAGTATCACTTTAATAAACACTAAACACTTGAATAGCTGGCGGTCGGTCCAACGAGTAGCATGGGAAAGAAAGGAAGGGAAGGAACCTAAAACATTAGATTAGGTGGTATAATTTGGCTGAAATGGAAGGTGGAACTTTAATTGAGGGATCGTTGGTTAGGAAACTGAGTTGATACCATTGAGATAATTGAAAACATTGCACTATAAATTGTTGGATATCTACAAGTAAGGTTTGGATAAAAGCTTCCCAAACATTAAAGAATTTTTAGACCTGTAATTCCTTATGAAAAAAAGGCCTCTACCCATTCCATACAAAAAAGTAAGATAATTTATCTATAAACAAAGAGATAGCGGGGGATCCCAGGTAAATCCACTTATGTAAAATGGCTTTTTTAGCCACAAGAGATATGATAAGGAGTAGTTGTTTGCAGCCCCTTGAAATTTTAATACCTGGGATGTTGAGTATACCAAAAAGGGCCAAGTCAGGGGTTAGGGGTAAGTAGTTTAACAAGTATGTGATAGAATAATGCACCACTGAGTTCCAAAAATGTTTAATCCTGGGGTACGTCCAGAAAGCATGGAACAGGTCCACATCTAAATGTCCACATTTTGGGCAGCAAGAAGAGGAGTTTAGACCCATAATGCAGTTGATTTGAGATATTGTTTTGTTTAGCTGAAGGCATGGCTGTAACTATGTGTGATGGTACCCCTATAGCAAAACCATTTTTCTTAACTTCACCCTGAAGAGAATTCCCAAACTATACATACGGTACATTTATTTCATTCAAATGTGTTTTTCAATTGCTATTGCTCAAATACTGTGTTGCCAGATAGCTCTTGGCCCAATGTGCTTTTGGGCTCCATAGCGGTTGCATGGTCTACCATGGCTATAGTTACCCCCTTTGTCTCAAGCAAATTATGCTATATTTCCACAATACCATTTGAAATGCTATGTAACTATGTTATGCATATTCACATACCATAGATTTGTAATTAATCATTGTATCTCATTTCATAAGCTGTACTTTGATAGTAAACTTAAAAATTAAAAGAAAGAAAAATATTGTTCCTATATGGTGGCTTTAGGGTAATGCTGCATTGGGTGTATATTGATATACTTTATAGGAGAAAAAAAACCCTGGGCAAGGCCAGATTTAACATAGTAGACCTGTAAATGAAATGAAAACGTGCACTTATTCACTAATCCCCCAAACCCTAAATAAAAAAATAGGTTAAAGCAAAAAAAATAGAAAGAAAATTAAAAAATGCTTACCTTATGCCCTAATATTTGTTGCAATGCCCATCTAGAAGAGATTAATGTTAGTGGACCGATTCCCAGAATACTAGGAAAGATGATGATTTTAAATCCTGTTGAAATGCACTTAATACAAAATACAGGAGCATATCCTCACAGGATTTGTGATCCTTGGCTTTCCCAAGATCCATAGAGAAGGCCCAAAAAGGAACTACAGGTAACAGCTGGAAGCTGAGTTGTACGGCAATCTTTAGGTTTTACTTTTTTTCAATTTTTTTTTCTCTTTTTTTCTAAATAAATATTTTATTCAGGTTTGTTGAGGAGCTAGCTAATAAGCAGACCATGAATCTTCCTAGTGGAGACAGACAAAAACCTGACAGGGATTCTAACCATTCCCTACTTCATCTAAAACTCCAAAAAAAGTTTGATAAGCAATTAGCGGACCTCCAGCTGTTGCAAAACTACAAGTCCCATCATGCCTCTGCGTCTGGGTGTCATGCTTGTGGCTGTCAGAGTCTTGCTATACCTCATGGGACTTTTAGTTCTGCAACATCTGGAGGTCCGCTAATTGCATATCCCTGCTTTAAAGCCTATCTACTGTAACTAAGTGAAATCGCCCCTGTGGCGTATCACATAATGACCAGAACTACAAGTCTGTTTAGCAAAATTACTAGGTCAAAAAAATGCTACTGTTCAAAAGTTGGTGTTTAGAATGAAGATAGGTTGTATGATTGCTTTACATACAGGGGAGGGCTGGGCCAGGGGGCAGGGTGGCAATTGCCCCCAAGGCCACCCCAACTTATATTCGAAATATGGCCGGCTGACAATATTTTCTTTTTGTGGAGGAAGTAGGGGCCAGGGGCACGGCCACCAACTAACTGCAAGCAGGGGGGATGGGGGGCGCCCAGGGCCGGCCCTACCATGGATGATGTCTATTATAGGTGCCGGTCAAGGAGGCGGGACTTCATATGACAGAGTCCGTGCCAGGTAAGCATTGCAGGCTGCATTGGATGGGCACTGGTGAGGCTGCATTGATGGGCACTGATGAGGCTGCACTGATGGGCACTGATGAGGCTGCATTGATGGACACTGATGAGGCTGCACTGATGGGCACTGATGAGGCTGCACTGATGAGGCTGCATTGATGGGCACTGATGAGGCTGCACTTCCTTTGTTGCTATTAACATTCAATTATGTTACCACATTGTATCATATTTGTCTTGCTTCATAACATCAATATCCGTTCTAAAACTAGGTGGGCATGGATGGTGAGCTGATTCGGTGGTTCAATGGGCCACTTTATTGGACTTGTCCCCCAGGCCTAAGGCTGCCAGCCCTCCCCTGTGGGGCATTCACTTACAGGCTTGTCATGTACAACACAGCATTAGCCAGTGTAATAAACAACTTCCCTCATTGCATAATGTGGGAGAATGAATTATTGTATGCTGTATCAGCTCTTGCCATACTATTATAAAGACCTAAGCAGAGTGGTACAATGCTAGCATTAGCAATTGGATTTGCAGGCGTGATCAAAGCTTCCAAACGGGTCTTTTTGGCAGTGTAAGCACACATGTTCAGGTCTCCCAGTAGTACATATTTATGACTTTTCAGTGGGTGAGAAAGAACACAACCAGATCTTTCACACTGTGGTCCTCTAATTCTTGGCTCTACTATGCCAATTATATCAGCTATACGGATCAGAGGACATTATTTTGCTATCTCTAAAGCTGTCTACACAAAATGCATAATTCACCACAAATCACAATCTTATACTGGTATTATGGAATGAAAAATTGGATGCCTATTTTATAGTCCAATGAGTTTGTAACCAATCACATAGTATGAGGCTGTATAGAATAAACGATTCATTGTTGCAGATTGCAGTTTTATGATACTAAGGGCTAAGTTTTAAAGTCCAGACATAGGACAATTAACCTTAAATGATTCTCTCACATTATTCAAGCTCATGAATATGGTAATAAAGCAAGATGCGCTTTGCTAACTGGAAAAGTTCCTGGTAATAAAGGTGCTATAAAACAAGATCATATTATTGCTTTATATGCATAGTATACAAAGACGCTTCAAAGGCATGTTTTTTTAAATGAACAGTAAAGCTCTGAATATTAAGCAACAGGTATATTAATGGTAAACTTTCCCAAAGTACAATTACAAAAATCTGAATGCAATAAGACTAACGGAAATAAATAAATAAATGGGGGTGGAGTCCATGGAATCTTCTGAGATTCCAGCTCTCATATTTCTAGGCGAGGTTAGAAAATAGAAAATAACATCTAGTTACTTTTGGTACTTTAAAGTACAACTAATGGCAGCGTGCTCATAGTAATAAACCCTTATATAAACACCTCAAAGTTGCAAATGGTAATAAATATAACAAATGAGTTTACGATTTTCCTACCATTTAGTGCCCATTCACACAGGGGCGACTTGCGATCCGACTTGAGTTGCCTCAAGTCGTCCCAAGTCGCTTGACATTTGAAATCCCATTGAAATGAATGGGAGCCGTCTTAATATACACGACTGAAGTCGTTCCGACTTCAAGGCGACTTCTGAAAAGGTTCCTGTACTACTTCTAGGCGACTTCTATCCGACTTGTGCCCATAGGATTCAATAGAAGTCGCCTCCAACTCTGATCCCCATCCATACAGAAGCGACTTTGACAGGAAACACAAAAGTTTTTACCCAGTACTCCCTATAAATTGCCCAGTCATCCCCTCCCCACTGAGCACTTCCTGGATGCCATTTGCTCTGCTTGGATGTGTGTGTTCCTTCTAAAATGTCATCCAGAGCTCTGAGGCTGTTCAGCAGAAATGCTGTGGACAACGAGGTGCTCATTAGGCACTGCAAGGATCACCCAGTACTGTGGGACAAGGCTAATCCCAATTATAAAGATCAGGTGAAAAGGGGTAATGCCTGGCTGGAGATCTGCCAGCTGTGTGTTGAGGAATGGGAGACGTTAACCCAGGATGTTCGGACAGCAAATTGTAGGTGTAATTATATTATATTATTAATTTATTACATATGACTAATGACTAATGTAACGCCCACATTAACCCTGACATTAACCCCTTATACCCATACCTTGACATTAACCCCTTATACCCATACCCTGACATTAACCCCTTATACCCATACCCTGACATTAACCCCTTATACCCGTACCCTGACATCAACCTACCTTATTAAAATATTTAGTCCATGATCAGTATCACAAAAACGAAAAATCATTTTTAATACAGTATCAGAATTTATTGGAAACACAGCAAGAATTAGAAAACAGTAAATAAAGTATATGCTAGCATCAATAAATCATTAATAACTAAATAACTATGCAGGCAAAGTCAACAGCTTCAAAATAAACTTAAGAAATAGCAGCCATTTGCAATTCTATTTCACCAGCTGGTGAAACTAAATATGATGCAAATTGATCCTGAATAGTGCAACCATCGCAGGTTCCTCGTGTAGCACTGAGATGAGCACCTTCCAGGTCATGCATCAAGGAATCCTCGAAATAATAGCCATCTCGTACCCAAACAAAATTGTGCAGCACGCATGCTGCTTTGACAGAATTAATAGCATTATCAAGATGTAATGAAATAGGCGTATGTAATACCCTCCATTTATTGGCTAGTATGCCAAAAGCACACTCAACCACCCTTCTTGCCCTTGTGAGTATATAGTTGAACACTTTCTTCTGGGTATTGAGATTCCTGCTTGAATAAGGCCGCATTAGGTGTTCCCCCAACGCAAAAGCCTCATCTGCGACGAACACATAGGGTAGAGGGGGTTGGGTTGTCCCAGGAAGTGGAGAGTTCTCTGGAAGGTCAAGGCGATTTCCTGTTAGTCTTTGACCAAAGGAGGAATTGGAAAATATACGTGAATCACTGCTACTTCCGTATGACCCTATATCTATGTAGGTGAAGCAGTAGTTTGCATCGGCAACAGCCAGAAGTACAAATGAGCAGCATTTTTTATAGTTAAAATACATACTGCCGCTCCCTACAAGCTTTACCACACTTACGTGCTTCCCATCTATTGCTCCAACGCAATTGGGGAAATTGCATCGTGCTTCATAGACACTTGCAATATTTTGCCAAACCTCCTTTGTGGGTCTTTTCATCACAATGCTGTTAAGCACAGTCCATAAGACCTGGCATGTCTCTTGAATGATGTAGCTCATGGTAGATATGCCCACCATAAACTCATAATGTAGGCTTACTAGGGAGTGACCCATTGCCAGGAACCTGAAAAGAAAAATACAGATTTGATTATGTTCCTTCTTACATTTTGCAGTAACAGTTCTACAGACAAGATGGAAAGGCCTACGGGACTCTTACAAGCAGCACCTGAAGAACACGGCTGCTGCAAGAAGTGGTTCTGGGGCACCAAAACATAACCGTTATGTGCATGCGGGAGATCTTGAATTCCTGCGCCCATTCATGACTTTAAGAAAGTGAGCTGATAACTTTTATATTTCCAAAATTACTAGTATACTGGTAGGTTGTACTAAATGGAATGTTATTTTTATTGCAGAACTCAAGCCAGTTGGGAGGTTGAAGAGGAGGAAGAAAGTGAAGTGGAAAGAGCAGAAGAGGTGCAGGGTGCTGTTGAGGGAGAGGAGCCAGAAGAAAACGATGCTCGTCCTGAGGAGGAAAGCACCACTCCTGCTCATGCTTCTGCTTCCCAATCCTTGAGGATGAGCCAGGGCCCAGCCAATTACCCCAGCGACGGAGACCAGCAAGAGTGGGGACCAATACAAACATGCAGAAATTTGCACAAATCATGGAACGTCTTGAAAAAAAATAGAAATCTTTGAGTCAAATAACCAGTTATTTGGCATGATGGTGGGAAATTCACTAGCAAACGTAAGGCCAGAAAAACTAATCCATGTGAAAAAGGCCATTATGGACATTTTAGAAGAAAATAGTGGTGAGGAACAACCACCACCACCACCAGTTTTCAAACCCCAAATATGGCCCACCCTCAGCATCAGGGCCATATTATCCCTTTTCAAACCCTCCACCTCCCAGAACCCACCCCTACTATCCCCCCCGCTATCGCCAATACTCAGACAAGTATGGGAATGTTGTTAATGCATCCCATCCCCCTATACCATATCCCTCCCCATCCCCAATTCCCTCCACCATCACGAACCCAGGCCAAGGTCAAAGGGGCGAGGAGTTTTGTGCTATGTTCCCCGTTCCAGCTCCAATGGCAACTAGCAGCATGCCAGAGTTTCCATACTATGAGCAACTATAATTGTAATATTACAATTGTGTTATCTTTTTTGTATCCCGTTGGATATTGTTTTCAAATCTTTCATTAAAGATTATATGACCAACTTTTTGGCATTCAATTATTTTAGTCAGGTGTTTGTGTGTTATGTTGTGCAATATATGTTATATTGAGTCCCGGTTCATATATCTGCAATGTGGGAATCGGTGTGATTACTGAGCCCATTACCACATTGCATTCTTCCCACAGGCAGTTCACAGTGCCATCTTCAAACCGCTGCCGATGTCATTACAAAGTTAATGAGCCCCCCATTTTTGGTCAGAGATCTCAGTGAGAACTGAAAAATCACACGAGGACCGGTTCACACTGCTCTAAACACCCAGATTGCCTATGATTCATATGAGTCATATAGGTTCTATGTACGACTGAAATCCAGCCATAGAGATTTTAGGGCTGAATTTGTTCACACCCATGTGATCAGATTCATGTGCGAGTTTGCAGTGCGATATGCAAACTGAGGAGTGTCATTTATTTTGGAATGATACTCCCAGCAGTTCGCATATTGCACTGTGAAATGCCGCAGAGAGCCAAGCAATGCAGGAACCCACAGTGGATTCGCAGTGTTCCTGCAGCGCTGCAGTGTGAAATAGCCCTGAGTCAGATTGAGCCTGGGTTCACACTGGACTGATGCGTGAACACTGCAAATCCACTGCAGGTTCCCACATCGCATGGTACTTGCTGAAGCAATTATGAGCTGCAGAATTTGTTTAAATTTTAGAATAGTGCACTTGAACACCTAAAGTGGTATAAAAGGTGGACTAAGTGTATTGCCAAAAATATGGTTTACCTTAGTGTGATGATCAGTCGTAGAGTCGGTGAGATACACCTTCTGAATGTTGTGTTCTGTCTCTGCAGACGACTGGAAACGAGACCAAGCAATTTGTCAAAACTGTTATAATTTTTTTTTTTAAGGTCATACTGTATTCAAAATAAGACAAACCTTACCCTATTGCCTAGGTAATTACCTTGACATGGACATCCTGGTATAGTTGAAAAATGGAGATGACAGGATGGATCCAGTAGCGACGTCTTGTCATCCTCATCCTCCGCTTCTTCTCTTCCTCTTCCAGCAATACTGCCAGACCAGCTGTTATGGCAGCTCACATAAGTATGGGCAAACTGGACATTTTGAAGGGTAGTACACACAGGGAACAGACTGGGAACAAGGAAGTGCACAGGAAGAGGAATGATGTCAGCACATTTATATGAACACAGGCAAAGACGCCTTTATGGAAGTCACTTTGAAAGTCGCTTCAAATCAATGTCAAGTCGCACTGAAGTTGCGCCGAAGTCGCGCTGTAAGTCGCGCTGAAGTCGCCTAGCAAAGTCGCGCTGAAGTTGTGTCGCCACTGTGTGAATGCAGGCTTAGATGCAATTGTGGTCTCTAATCCCCCTAATCATTCCTCCTCTGCTTGATAATGCTAGTTATGGTGGGAGGAGTTCAGCAGAGCTAGCATGTCATTTTCTTTCACTGAGCTAGCTTCTGAATCTCCTACAGGGAACTACATTTCCCATGAGTCCTTATGCCTTGTATCATGCTCAGTCTATTTTACATACCACACGCCCATCTGTTAACCAATAGCTGGGTGTGTGTTATGTAAAACAGAGTAAGCATATTCCGAGGTGACAGGTGATAGGAAGGAGTGGGCAGAGCTTAGGGGGACATAGGCAGGAGTGGGTGGAGCCTTAGCGAAACTTCTGTGATGCCTGAGAAAAAAGAGCAAGCTTTTTTGCCACCTTAACTTTCAATTGCTCCAGTTTATGTAGACCATTCTTACTGTTTGTGTGTCCACCACGTATAGCAATTTAAAAGAATGACAACAATATAACTAACAAAGCGTACGTACAGCCAGCTTATTTTCTTCATTTTGAATAGCATTGGGAATGGTTTATACCTCTGCTAGTTTATATTTAGCTGTATGTCTACCATTGGTGAAATGTTCCTTCACTTCCTGTTCCATAAATGCAACAGTAAGTGATATAAAATCTCCTAAAATGATGGTAATTCCCCTCTTAGTAGTCCCTCGGAACAAGTGTTGCCATTGGATGATTTCCCAGACTTTATATACTGTATGCTTCATGTCACCATTCACACAGCATGACTTTTTAAGTAATATTTAAAAATGGCATTTTACATTTTGCTCTGTTTAGCAAGAAAAAGTTCTATGTAGTTCTTTGGGGACTGGGCAGTTGTGTTTGCCATAATTCAAGCTGTCTGTACTGTATAAGCCGATCTTCATTATCAATTGTAACTGGATTTACTGTCTGTCTTAAAAAAAGCTTAACCACTTGCCGCCAAATCACATTCCTGGTACGTCATTTGACTTAAGGTGGTTGTAATGGGTTGATGCCTGCAGCTGCAGGCATGACCCTGGTACCGTCTTTTAGAGTTGACAGTTGGCTCTCTAGTAATAACTGTAGCAGCTAACCAGCCACTCGGTTGTTATTACAAGCAGCGGGAGGAGACGTCCCTGGCCCCCTCTCGCCACCTTCTCCGGCTTGCTCGGGAGACCTGAGCTACTAGCCAGCACATCTGCTGAAGCAATGACATTAACCATTTGAAGACCAGGCATTTTCTAGCACTTTTTGTTTACATGCGAATGTGTTTTTTTTTGCTGAAAATTAGTAGGAACTCAAAAATATTATATATTTTTTTAAAGCAGAGGCCATAGAGAATAAATTGGTGGATTTTTTAATGTCACACGGTATTTGCGCAGCTGTTTTTCAAACGCAATTTTTGGGAAAAAGTATACATTTTAAAATTTTAATGCAAAAAAACACATTACATAACCCAATTTTTTTGTAAAATATAAAAGATGATGTCACACTATCTAAATAGATACCAAACATGTCACTCTTTAAAATTGCGCATGCCCGCACACCGGCAACAAGTGACGTAATTTTATCTATCCATAGACGACGCTTTAAAAGCCTTTCCCACTTTAGATGCACAGGTGAGGTGCTAGAATTACTGCCCATGATCCAACGTTTGTGGTGATACCTCACATGTGTGGGATGACTGCTGTTTGTGCGCATGCAGGAACAACACACACGTTCACCTTAGTGCGCTAGCATGGGGGGATAGGGGCACTTTACTTTTTTTTTAATTATCAATTTATTTTTTTTATTTTCAGACTTTTGCTTTTAATTTTTTTTTTTAGCACTTTTAATGCTGTCACAAGATATGTAAACATCCTTGTGACTGTAAAGGGCACATGATAGGTACTCTTTATGGAGGGATCTGGGGTCTATAAGACCTTTGCATTTGAAGGCATTTTTGAATGTTTCCATTTTCAAAAAATGGCACAATTAACATGCCAGAAAACCAGAAGTGATGTAATGACATCACTTCCGGGATACCATAGCGGAGACCAGATCAAAGCCAATTTCAGCTTTTTTCAGGTCCCTGACTAGCCGGTGGACATGCCAGCTAATAGCTCAGGTCTCCCGGTGGCACAGGAGATACCCAGTAAGCCGTTGGAAAAAGGTGGGTGGGAGTGGGAAAAGTCCCCTCTCGCCGCTTGTAATAACAACCTAGTGGCTGGTTAGTTATTACAAGAAAGCTGACCGTTGGCTCTAAAAAACGGTACCGGGGTGATGCCTGCCTGGGGTAAACGGTAACGGTATCAGAGTGATGCCTGCAGCTGTAGCCATCATCCCAGTACAAACACTTGAAGTCAAATGACGTACCAGGTACAGTACATGATTTGGCAGCAATGTAGAGGTTGGGCATTTACCATTGCATGTTAATAAGGACAGACTTAAGACAGGCTCCCTCTGACTCACTCAAAAAACCTTGCAGTCAGTCATGACACGGATTGTGAATTGTCCTGAGAAATATTTAAAAAGGTAAGAAACATTTTCGATTTTTTTTTTTTAGGCATGCAGTGTGAATAGGAACACACAAAAAACATATAGTGGGTTTTCTCAAAATCGACTGAAAAGTGGAAATAGGTCACTGGTTCCACAGTGCTCTGGTTCCAGGTCACATGAATGGATCTGTTCAAGCTAGATGCATAGTGAGCCCACTATCAGCAGAGTCCTTGTTAACTTTAATTGAAGGCTCTGCTGATGTCAGCATCACAGTGTTCTGCTGCTATAGTCGTTGGACATGTGATCCAAGGTACCATGGCACTTACTGTTTATTGATGTTAAATGGTACTGCAGATGTCCTATTTGTGTATTCTTAACCATGTCAGCTCTGGAAGGTTTTACCCCCTTCCGGACCAAACCACTTTTTGCAATTTGGCACTGCACTGCTTCAACTCGTAATTGCATGGTCATACAACGCTGTACCCAAAGGAATTTGCACTCTTTTTTTCTCACAAATAGAGCTTTCTTTTGGTGGTATTTGATCATCACTGGGATTTTTTATTTTTTTGTGATATAAAAAAAAAAGACTGAAAATTTTGAAAAAAAAAATTACATGTTCTACTTTTTGTTATAAAAAAATCCAGGAAACTCAATTTTTGTCATACATTTAGGTCAAAATGTATTCAGCCATATGGTTTGGGTAAAAAGAAATTCAATAAGAGTATATTTATTGGTTTGTGAAAAAGTTATAGCGTCTACAAACTATGGTACATTTACTGGAATTATGCAGCTTTTAGTTTATGACAGGGCAGTACAAAACCCTCCCAAATTACCCCTTTTTGGAAAATAGACATCCCAAGGAATTTGCTGAGAAGCATGTTGAGCTCATTGAATACTTCATTTTTTTTGTCACAAGTGATTGAAAAATGACACAAAAAGTTGTCACTGGAATGATATATTGCTCACACATCCCATGGGTATATGTGGAATTACACACCAAAATACATTCTGCTGCTTCTCCTAAGTACGGGGATACCACATGTGTGAGCCTTTTTGGGAGCATAGCAGCGTACAAGACCCCGAAATCCAATCACCGCCTTTAGGATTTCTAAGGGAGTAAATTGTTCATATTACTCCTCACTACCTATCACAGTGCTATCTTGGCATTTCATGGCTTCCAAAATTGTGATAGGTAGTGAGGAGTGAAATCAATAAAGTAACGCCCTTAGAAAGCCTGAAGGTGGTGATTGGTTTTCGGGGTCCTGTACATGGCCAAAAAGTCTCACATGTGGTATCCCCGTACTCAGGAAAAGCAGCAGAATGTATTTTGGGGTATAATTTCACATATACCCATGGCATGTATGAGCAATATATCATTTAGTGACAACTTTGTGTAAAAAAATAAATAAATAAAAAATGTAATTTTCCCAAAACTTGTGGCAAAACATAAAATATTCCATGGACTCAACATGCCTCTTGGCAAATAGCTTGGGGTGTTTACTTTCCAAAATGGGGTCATTTGGGGTTTTTTTTTGCTATCTGGGCATTTCACTGCCTCCAAAACTTTGATAGGTAGTGAGGAAAGAAATCAACAATTTACACCCTTAGAAAGACTGAAGGCGGTCATTGGTTTTTGGGGTTCTGCACGCGGCTAGACTGCCAAAGAGTCTCACACATATGGTATCCCTGTACTCAGAAAAAGCAACTGAATGTATTTTGGGGTGTAATTTCACATACACCCATGGCCTGTATGAGCAATATATCATTTAGTGACAACTTTGTGTAGAAAAAAAAAAAATTATTTTTCCCCGAAACTTGTGGCAACATATAAAATATTCTATGGACTCAACATGTCTCTCAGGAAATAGTTTGGGGTGTCTACTTTCCACAATGGGGTCATTTGGGGGGGGGTTGAACTGCCCTGGCAATTTATTCCCAACATTAGAAGTTTATGCCACATATCACCCACTCTTCTAACCACTTAAAGACCAAGCCCTTTCTGACACTTTTTGTGTACATGAAAAAAATATTTATTTGTTTTTGCTAGAAAATTACTTTGGACCCCCAAACATTGTATATTTTTTTAAAGCAGAAGCATTTTACTGGTAAAATATAAAAGATGATCTTATGCCAAGTACATAGAAACCAAACACGACATGCTTTAAAATTATGCATGCTCGTGCAGCGGCAACAAGCTACATACATTTTTAACCATTTGCCGACCAGCCGCCGACATTTTATTGGCAAAATATAAAAAGATGATCTTATTCCAAGTATATAGAAACCAAACAGGACATGCTTTAAAATTATGCATGCCCGTACAGTGGCAACCAGCTACATACATTTTTAACCATTTGCCGACCAGCCGCCGACATTTTACTGCGGCAGGTTGGCACGTTCCCACAAATTGCCGTCGTACTTCAGTCACAGGAACGGGGTTTGCTCTGCCAATGCATGAGGCTGGTGGCTGTGATGTCTGCTGGTCACCCCCGATCACTCCACAGAGAGGCAGAATGGGGATCTGTTAATGTAAACAAACAGATCACCATTCTGACAGGGAAGTGAAGAGAGATCTGCTGTTCCCAGTGATCGGGAACAGCGTTTTCTCTCTATTCCTGGCAGTACACTCCCCCCACAGTTAGAAACACCTCCCTATGGAAAACGTAACCCTTGATTGCCCCCTAATGTTAACCCCTTCCCTGACAATGACATTTAGATAGTAATTAGTGGCTATTTTTAGCTCTGATTGTTGTATAAATGTCATTGGTCCCAAAAAAGTGTCAAAAGTGTCTGATTTGTCCACCACAATGTCACAGTCCCACTAAAATCGCTGATTACCGCCATTACTAGTAAAAAATAAATAAATAATAAAAATGCCATAAATCTATTCCCTATTTTGTAGATGCTACAACTTTTGCGCAAACCAATCAATATACGCTTATTGTGATTTTTTTTAACCAAAAATATGTAGCAGAATACATATCGGCCTAAACTGAGGAAGAAATTATGAGGTGATTAAATACCACCAAAAGAAAACTCTATTTGTGGGGAAAAAAAGGACATTAATTTTGTTTAAGTACAAAGTCGCATGACCGCGCAATTGTCAGTTAATCGATGAAGTGCCGTATCGCAAAAAATGGCCTGATCATTAAGGGGGAAATTCTTCTGGTCCTTAAGTGGTTAAAAGCCTTTAAAAGCCTTTACAGGTTACCATTTTAGATTTAAAGAGGAGGTCTACTGCTAGAACTACTGCGCTCGATCTGACGTTTGAAGTGATACCTCACATGCATGGTGCAATTGCTGTTTACATACGACACAAGACTTGTGCTTGTGTTCACCTTTGCGCACGAGTATGGGGGGACAGGAGTGCTTTAATTTTTTTAATTTTTTATTATTTATTTTGCTTTTTTAATTTTATTTTTAAATTATTTTTACACTGTCCCTTTCATTTTTTTTAATGATTTTTATTGTTATCACAGGGAACATAAATATCCCCTATGATAGCAATATGTAGTGACAGGTACTCTTTTTTGAAAAATTTGGGTCTATTAGACTCTAGATCTCTCCTCTGCCCTTAAAGCATCTGACCACACCAAGATCAGTGTGATAAGATGCTCTCCCAAATTCCCAGTGCTGTTTATATCCGGTGAAACCAAAGTCATGACATGCTTGTAGCTTCCAGTTTCTTGGGCCATAGAGATGATTGGAGCCATTCTGGTCTCCAACCAGGTCTATGGTCGGCTGGCGGAACCACCAGATGCATTCTCGGGTTCCCCGTTGGGACAGGAGTGCCCGAGAAAACCATGAAAGGTTGGGATAGGGGGGTTGTCCCCTCCCACTGCTTGTTAAAGCAGTCTAGTGGCTAATTAGCCGCTAGGATTGCTTTTACATGAAAGCTGACCGCCAGCTGAAAAAAACAATACTAAGATGATGCCTAAACCTGCAGGCATCATTCTGGTATAACCACTCAAACTCCAGCAACATACCAGTATGTTGCTGGTCCTTGTTGGGCATATATTGTAATGCTCTTTTTTTCATGCAGCACATGAACTGGATTAGAATACCGCCCTGCATCCACGCACTTCTAATGATGGGCATACATGCATTTTTCTTCTTTATCATTTAGTCCATGGGCTGAAAGAAAAAAAAAGAACCTAGCAGATTCCTCCATTCTCATTGATCGATGTGGATGAAGAAATCTCTGCCACGAAAAGTGAATAAAAATATATGCCGAAGCATAGGGGCGATCCGCCCCTATATCCACCCCAGCCCCTATGCTTTGTCATATATGCTCTTTTTTTAACTGTGGTGGTGAAATCACCTCCTACAGTGCTGGAGTCACAGATTTACGTATAGTGAGAGCAAACCCTGTTGCTGTCAAAATAAATAAATCAGTGCTGAAGCTCACTGGTGTACCTGCAAAGCAAACAATAGTTAACAATAAAACACAGTAACAGTACAGTAAAACAGCAGAATGACATACCTGCAAAGCAAACAATGGTTAACAATAAAACACAGTAACAGTACAGTAAAACAGTAGAATGACATACCTGCAAAGCAAATACAATAGAAAAACACAGTAATAATAAAACATTACAGTATAGCACATATGTCAAACACAAGGCCCGCGGGCCGAATGCGGCCCTCCAGGCCTTGTCATGTGGCCCTCACATCCAGTTTTGCAGCTGGAATGTGGCAGAACTTCATTCTGCCGCCTCCAAATTTCACCCTTCACTTGCACTCCCTGCAAGGTGAGGCAAAGCCTCCAAAAGAGGGAGGTACTAGTACTCCTAAACTCTGCACTCAGTACATAGCATAGACCTCGGTTCTGCACTCTGCACATAACGTACTCTTGAACCCAGCACTTTTTACGTATCGCACCCCAGATACAACCGGCCCTTTTAGGGCAACCATACTGCTAATACGGCCCTCAATGAAATGGAGTTTGACACCCCTGCAGTATAGCATAATATACAGTAAAACAGTAAGAACAATAAAACGACAACTATTTGTGGCTTTTTTTCTTTTTTTAATTTTTTATGTATTTTTAAATTTTTTTTACTTTTATTATAACTATAAACGTTCCAGGCCATGGCGGTGGCCATCTAACATCTTTCGAGACCCTGTGTAAAAGTGTGCCCTAGGACTGTGCTGTACCCTATACTAATACTTCACTAGTGTGTGGTAGCGACAGAAACAGTCCCCGATGCAGAGGCCAAGTTTGCCAGGACAGGAGGGACAAAAATAGCGGTTATCACACCTGTATCCGTGCTTCCTACAGACACGGCATCTTTTTTGGAGTGCTCTTTGGGTAGGAGTACCAGGGAGGACATCCGGAAAATGCCTCTCATGCAGCCGGCTCACTGCATCTTGATTGGGAAATTGGGCCACAGCACCTTATGGATACAGAAGGGCTGTGATGATCTCTTCCTGGAATTTTAGGAAGGATCGACTTTTTCCTGATTCTTTGTATAGTATATGCATATTTGTACATAGCCAATTGGAACAAGTATACAAACAATTTTTTGTACCAGTGTCTGGCCTTATGGGCAAATAAGTACAGCCCCATCATCTGGTCATTGAAGTCCACCTCATTTTACAGTTGTAGTCGCGAACACAGAGGGGCTTCACAACAACACCAGTCGCCGTTGAAATTTGGTATGCCATATATGCGTGAATGGAAGTCAGAACGAAAATGTCCTGTTTGTACTTCCACCTCACTGCAAGCAATTCATTGGACCTCAAACAGGCTCTCTCCCTCTGATTAAGTGGGGCATTTACAAGCCGTTGGGGGAAGCCACATTAGATCACATTAGATCACACGGTGCCACATGCGCCAATTCCTAATTGAAAGAGGTGTCTAAAAAGTGGCACGCTTGTGTAAAAATTGTCCATGTATAAATGGTACCCCTTTCAAAATAAGGGTGGCACCAAGTCCCAAACAATCTTGCCCCTGCTCCCTATGTAGTCTGGGCAGTTGGGGGGCTCCAAGCTGCTATATTTTCCCTCGTAAACAGGAAGCTCCATGTATAGCCTGTTATCCTGCCACAGAGCTTATACATTTTGACACCATATCTGGCATGCTTTCTGGGGAGAAACTGTTTGAAAACAAGGCAGCCAGAAAATGTAGGGACTCATCAATGCAGACATCTTTTTCAGGGATGTACAAGGCTGCAAATTTTTGGTTGAAGTGGTTTACGCAGGGCCGAATTTTGTGGAGCCAATCACATTCACGGTCACCCCAAGGATGAAGAGTTAATTGTCATTGAAATGCATAAACCACAAAATTTGTTTGTATCTATGCCCGGCCATAACAGCAGAGAACACGGGCATATGATGAATTGGGTCAGTGGACCAATATGACCACAAATCATTTTTTTTTAGTAATGCCCATGTTGAGAGATAGGCCCAGAAAGGTCTTAAATTTGGGAACAGTTATAGGTTTCCAGCCAAATTGCTTGACAAGGGTCAAATTCGGGTTTTGGGCGATAAATTGACCAGCATATAAATTGCTTTGGTCCACAATAGATCTATACAGATCTTCCTTGGAAAAAAAAATCAAGGGGCATAAAATCTGCTGTTTCCACCTTAATTCCAGGTTGGCCAGTGAATGGGTAAGTATGGGCGTTGCAGAATCTGTGGGCTGCCAATCAAGATTTGCAAGCACATCAGGAAGGGCACTATGGGTTCTACGGGCCTGCATTAAAATTCTTGGTGGCTGCAGGACACTCCTTGTGCTAGTCACCGCACCAGCTTGAACCACACTTATGGGACTCGCCACGTCACCAAGTGACACTGTAGTGCTGGTTTGTCTATGACCAGGGGGAACAAGGCCCCTGGTGCTCGCCAGTTCACCATAAGGTTTAGCGGCACTAGTACCGATACTCTGCTGCATACAAGAATCATGCGGTTGTAGCACCTCAGCAGCAGAAAAATTGGGTCAGGTATGCCTAACCTTAGCAGAGACCGGTATTCCATCGTCAGAGCTATCGTCAGAGCTATCTGTCAAGGTGCTGCTGCTCTCTACAGGTACAAATACTGAGCCTAAATCTGACAGTGAGGTCTCCCCTGCGCTCTCATCTGTCATGCTCAGTATCCTGTAGGCCTCTTCACTAGAGTACCCTTTTGTTTGACATTTTGGCCACTAAATTTACAGGTACCTAGAGGTAAAAAAAAAAGCACCTGGTTGTCGAGGACTGTTTGAACCACTATAAACAAATTTAACTGCTTGCGCTAGCAGAGATCAGGCCTGACATTACTAATGCTGCAGTTTTGTGTACTGTGTATAGGAAGTGACAGTGATCTAATGAGCCTGCACTTGTTTGTGAGGGCTGGGAAGAAGGGCTAAATGCAGGTGCTGGCAGGTGTCTGGACTGATCCTGCTGTTTTTGGGAACACTGTACTATTGGGGACACTAGTATAATTCTGATCAGATCAAAGATATTGATCCGTTCAGACACTATTTTAGTAATGGAGGTATATAATGTGTGTGTGTTAGTATCCCTGCCAATCGAGGGGTTAAAATCTGATGCTGTCTGGGATTGATGCTAACTGACACTGACACTAACTGGCTAACTAGTGTCATCCGTGACACTAATACAGTGATCAGAAAAAAAATCTGTACACTATACTAATGACACTGTAACAGGGAGTAAAAGAGTTATCTGGGGTGATTAAACCTTTATTAGGGAATATATGGGGGGGGGTACCTTGAACCTATCTGAGACTGACGCTAACTATCGTTAACTGCCCCTAATGCTGTTTAGCGTCACAAGTGACACCAATACAGTGATCAGTGATCAGTGAAAAATCTGTACATTGCACATGGTGACATTGTGACAGGAAGTGAAAGGGTTAACTGGGGGTGATCAGAGGGTAAAATATGTGCCTACATGTCCTGGTGTCAGTGTAGTGCTTGTGTACAGTAGATGCTTTCTCCTCGCTCGCTGGAACCGAAAAGGGTTTCAGGAGGGGAGATTGCCTCACTTCCTGTGCCTGTGTTTACATTACACAGGCACAGGAGGTTCTTCCATTAGTCAAAACCGATCAGCAGAACTGATGATTGATCGGTTCTGGATCAATCCCACTGTCACGGGAAAGGCGGGCGTGCTCCCTAGCTGCAGGCGCAAATCAAGTGGCTGTACATGATTTTGTGCAGCTAGGCTGCCCTGCTGCAGTAAATGTACATGGGGTGGTCAGGAACTGGTTAAAGTAGAACTAAAGGCAAAACATTTTTTTTTTATTTGAGATAGAGTAAGGAAGGGTTATAACTCCTTACAGATGTTTTTTTATTTGCCATCTGTATCCTATTGGGGAAATTTGCAGTAACTGGTTCCCACACGGCCTATATTAAAATGAAGGCCGCTGTGGAGCAATCTCTCACCTGCTGTGTCCACCAGACATAGCCGATTACTGATAAGTGTACCAGCCTGCTGCCGGTACCATGTGATTGCTATGACCAATCACAGCAGATCACATGACGATTGTAAACAATGGCAAACTTCCTTTCATTGAATTCATTGTGTACAATTGTGTTCCTAGCTGTGATTAGTGATCACGTGGTAAAGAGGGGGCCAATCACAGCCCATCTGTACCATGTGATTAGCTGTGACCAATCACAGCAATACACACTGAAGGAATCAATTTCATTCACTAAAAATGGTTGCTTATAACAGTATAATTCACTGGTATAAGCAATCATGTGTAAAAAACAAAACAAAATTCTGATCACTTCCCCAGAGTAGTACAATATTACTATGGCAACACTGTATTGCTCTGGTCACAGTTTGTTTAAAAAAAGGAAAATTACCCCATTCTCCAATACCAACTCTCCGCTAAATAGTTTCACATATTTCGAAAACATTTGCCAATCTGACCCTCACGCCAAAGGCGTCATCTCCTCCCTGTACCAGAACTTACTCAACAATTCCAATACGAAACCTCATAATTACGTTGCTAGATGGGATTCCGATTTGGGACATCATTTAGACGAAGCGGATTGGGCTGTCATTTGGTCAAACACCCGGTCATCCTCAATTAATGTATTAGCCATGGAAACAAATTACAAAGTTCTCCTCAGGTGGTACCTTGTCCCAGCTAGAGTAGCTAAGTTTGCTCCGGATATTCGTTGGTA
>BLSH010488508.1:720227-730574 GCA_018402905.1 Glandirana rugosa | reverse complement strand
GGACAGTGGTTGGATAGTCTCACGGGTTCGTGGACAGTGGTAGAGTAGTCTCATGGGCTCATGGACAGTGGTTGGGTAGTCTCATGGGTTCGTGGACAGTGGGTGGGTAGTCTCATGGGCTCGTGGTAGAGCTGGTGACAAGTACTCAGGTACTCTTATGCGCTGGTGACAGGTACTCGGGTACTCAGATGGGTTGATGACAGGTACTCGGGTACTGTGATGGGCTGGTGAAAGGTACTCGGGTACTCAGATGGGTTGGTTACAGGTACTCAGGTACTCTGATGGGCTGGTGACAGGTACTCGTGTACTCAGAAGGGTTGTTATTTGGGTACTGTGATGGGTTGGTAACAGGTACTCGGGTACTCTGATGAGATGGTGCTCGGGTACTCTGATGGGTGGGTGACAGGTGCTTGGGTACTCTGATGGGTTGGTGACAGGTACTCGGGTACTCTGATGAGATGGTGACAGGTGCTTGGGCACTCTGATAGGTTGGTGACAGGTACTCGGGTACTCAGATGGGTTGGTGACAGGTACTCGGGTACTCTGATGGGCTGGTGACAGGTACTCGATTACTCTGATGGTTTGATGACAGGTACTCGGGTACTCTGATGGGCTGGTGACAAGAACCTTGGGTACTCTGATGGGCTGGTGACAGGTACTCGGGTACTCTGATGGGCTGGTGACAGGTACTCAGGTACTCAGATGGGTTGATGACAGGTACTCGGGTAATCTGATGGGCAGGTGGCAGATACTCGGGTACTGTGATGGGCTGGGGGCAGGTACTCAGGTACTCTGATGGGCTGGTGACAAGTACTCGGGTACTGTGATGGTCTGGTGACAGGTACTTGGGTACTGTGATGGGCTGGTGACAAGTACTCAGGTACTCTCATGGGCTGGTGACAGGTACTCGGGTACTCAGATGGGTTGATGACAGGTACTCGGGTACTGTGATGGGCTGGTGACAGGTACTCGGGTACTCTGATGGGCTGGTGACAGGTACTCGTGTACTCAGAAGGGTTGGTATTTGGGAACTCTGATGGGTTGGTAACAGGTACTCGGTTACTCTGATGAGATGGTGCTCGGGTACTCTGATGGGTTGGTGACGGGTGCTTGGGTACTCTGATGGGTTGGTGACAGGTACTCGGGTACTCTGATGAGATGGTGACAGGTGCTTGGGTACTCTGATGGGCTGGTGACAGGTATTCGATTACTCTGATGGGTTGATGACAGGTACTTGGGTAAACTGATGGGCTGGTGACAAGGACCTTGGGTAATCTGATGGGCTGGTGACAGGTACTCAGGTACTCTGATGGGCTGGTGACAGGTACTGGGGTACTCTGATGGGCTGGTGACAGGTACTCGGGTACTCAGATGGGTTGATGACAAGTACTCGGGTACTGTGATGGGCTGGTGACAGGTACTTGGGTACTCAGGTGGGCTGGTGACAGGTACTCAGGTGGGCTGGTGACAGGTACTCGGGTACTCTGATGGGCAGGTGACAGGTACTCGGGTACTCTAATGGGCTGGTGACAGGTACTTGGGTACTTTGATGGGCTGGTGATGTGGTAAAGAGCTAATTTCATTGGCTCTTTACTCAGATCACGGAAGGCTGGAGTCCCGAGGGACTCGCCTGATCCCCGATCGCCGCAATGCAGACCCCTGGGGGCCCGCAGAGCGGCAAAAACGGGAGGACGTCATATGACGTCCACCCAGGATGGGGAGTGCACCTTGCCGGTGTATTATTACTATACGCCGGTAAGGAAGGGGTTAAAGAGGAAGTAAACTCTCCCACTCAAATGCTTCTTTTCATTTAGTACGGTAGATTAAGTTATTATCAAACTATAGCCATTTTAATTCAGCCCAAATCGCATATTACTTACTTTTTTTAAGAAACTTTAAAAGATCATGTTCCCAGGAGTAAGGCAGCACCATCTTGGGTATGGTTTTCTGAGTCCACAGTAGATTATACTTCTGCCCTTACATTTAGCCCTTCCTGTACTGTTAGCTAAGCCTCTTCCTCAATCCAGCGTTTCTATGGCAACCCTTCTCCACTACTCATAGCCAACTTGTTTTACAGCACAGTATTTCTTGTGCAGATCTTCTAATGATATCTCTGTGTCAGTGTTATAATATGTAGTCTGATGCCAGGTTTACACTCCATGTGATGTCACACGGTCACATGGGGTATAGGAGGAAGCTTTGAAGGATTCTGCAGTCAAATCAAATCAAATCAAATAAGCTTTATTGGCAGGACAAAATACCATTTAGCATTGCCAAAGCAGTCTCGTGAGATTTGAGTGTTGTGCTGCAGGTTATATAAATTAGAGTCACTGCGCCCTTATCTATGGTCAGATAAGCACACAGAGAGTGTGCCATAAATCAGGGGAGAAAGGAGCATGTGCTAATGATGTCATTATAAAGAAAAGGACAGATTACAACAACACTGAGCAAGTAAGGAGACATCTACAAGCAGTGTTCAGTAAGGGTTTTTATGCTGATTTAAACGGGATAAAGTTGTGGGGAAGAGTTTACAACCACTTTAAGTTTGCATATACTTTAATTTTGCCAAACATTTTGCTGGGTTTTGATGAACTTGTAAATTGACAAACTGTGCTTTAAAAATGCACAGGACTGTACACTAAAATTAAGAAAAATACAGTAAAGCACAACAAAATGGAGTAAAATTCAAGTTCAATGAAGTCTAAAGCGCGGTTCACAGTTGAAACTGGCCGACATTTGGCCCATGTGTACAGCTGCTTCTCCGACAAAAGCCAATCTCATAACCACCTTCTGTCGAAAGAGAATGCTGAAAAACCAGCATCCCATCAGCGCTTTCAGTCGATGACTGCGGTGTCTTCTGGCAGGAGGCTTCCCTCAGTCAGAACACAATAGCACAGTAGGGAGATCGCTGTACTAACATCGCATAGTTAGTACAGTGACTTCCTCAGTTTTTGAAAAAATGCTTGAATTCTGAAAGGTTTAAGTGTGACCAATCATAAAGTAAACCTGTCATGAGCGAGAGTTGTCATTGCTGACTTTTAAATGCATATTATCTGGCTGTCTTTGGCTTTAATATTTTCTGAATCACAAATCCAAAACAAACATGAGATAAATATAATGCACTGACAAAGAAAGAGAAGCCGCACACCAATGAAGTCACTCGGCTCAATAAGGGTTTATTTAGCCAAAACAACAATGCAGCTAGTGGAGACCACTCCTCTCTCACATGTTTCACCAATACAGTTTTGATCATAGAGATGCATTAAATGAACTTCTGACATGCACAATCCTCAACTGTGGTCAGTGACTTCAACAGCATTAGGGCCAGCATGGTAAGCAAGAAGTTAGCATTTTATTAGGATTACAATTGCAACCCATATATTGATCTTTTGAAGGTTTCCTTCAGGTCTTCTTTGCATTTTGTATTGCATTATTGTGTGTTGTGTTTAAACTGGGGATTTACTAAGACTAGGTCAGCCAGAATCTGGACCAGCTGTACAAGGCAATCAGCTTTAATGTGTTAAATTGGTTCTAAAGGCAGAAGGTTTTTTATCGTAATGCATTCTATGCATTAAGATAAAAGACCTTCTGTGTGCAGCAGCCCCCCTCACTCCCCTTAATACTTACCTGAGTCCATCTGGATCCAGCGATGTTGTACAAGAGGCTTGGCTGTCCGGGACTCTCCCTCCTCATTGGCTGAGGCAGCAGTGGGCGCCATTGTCAATCAAAGTCTGTAAGCCAATGAGGAGAGAGAGGGGGCGGGGCAGAGTCGTGGCTCTTTGTCTGAATGGACACACAGAGCAGCGGCTCAGCTTGGGTGCCACCATTGCAAGCAACTTGCTGTGGGGGAACTCGGCAGGAGGGAGTGGCCAGGAGCGCCAACGAGGGACCCGAGAAGAGGAGGATCTGGGCTGCTCTGTGCAAAACCAATGCATAAAGCAGGTAATTATAACATGTTTGTTATTTCTAACCAAAACCAAAAAAAAACGAGAATTTAGTATCGCTTTAATGTAATTTAAAAATGTATGGCACCACAATGTATTGTTGTTGTACTATGCATTGCAATAAAGTGCAGTAAACTGTAGATTTTGCTTTTCAAAATTGCAATGCATACTTGTGAAGAGGCCTTTAGGCCTCATACACACGGGCATATCTTTAAAAATAAACAAAACGTCGGGCCCGACGTCAAGGAAAAAAAATGGCGTTTTTCGGCGTTATGCATCGGCGTTAGTGAGCGTTAGTGAGCGTCGGCGTCAATAGGCGTTTTTTTTAAAAAATCATCCCTCTGCTATTTTTCAACCTAAAAACGTTGGCGTCAAAAAACGCCGGAAAACGCCGGTACAATATTAGTTGGCGTTTGTTGGCGTTTTGCGGCGTCGGCGTCAAAAAATGCCAAAACGTTACAGCCTCAGAACGCGATGGCCGTGGGTTCTACTTTCAGCTCCCTAACGCAGACGCCATCTACAGCTCAAAAACGCCAACGTTTTTATGGGGCCATTCACTAACATGGAGAGCTGCAAAAAACACCAGAAAACGCCGGTGTCAAAAAACGTCCGTGTGTATGAGGCCTTAAAGTTTTTGGCAAACACAGTAACTATTTGTTAATAATGTCTCAGCAGGGTTGCTATTGGCTGCTGCCTTTTGAGCATTATTATCTCTGTTTACTCTATCTTATTGAATGATGAGGCTTTAAAATACCTAAAAACACATACATGTGATATAAATGGACAAACTATAAGTATTACATGGACAGAAGGCAAATTCAGATACAATTTTCATAGGGTGGTATTAGGGCGGAATCCAAGGTTTACCCTCATGGGAAAACCTTTGTCACAACTGTAATCCTAGAATATTTGGTCGTCAAAAATATATATTTTTCTAATATACAATAAATAAAAGTAACTTTTGAGTGCCAAGTTCAACCACATGCATTAAAGTAATTTTGATTTTGTATTGAATTTGGTTTTACTAGAATAAAAACAACATAGCAGAAGCACAGTGCATGATTTAAGAAGAAGGTATATTACATGAATAAAGCTCAATATATATCAAAGAGCAAATAGGATGTAGTTAGGCCTAAACCACACAGCAGATTTTAATGACTCAGTGTGCAAGATTAACCTCACCTCATCAATGCAACACATTGATTTCAGTATGTGCTGCAAATGAGACATTTGTCAACAAGGGGCTATTCTCAAACTACTGAGAGATTAAAAAATCTCCTGTGCTGTTTAAACCTAAGGCCTAATGTAGATAATGTAAAACTTTATTTAGCATGACTGACGATGTCCAGCATTAGTCATGTTCTACCAGCCTTGTGTTTACTCAATGCATTAGTAAAGTGTGTAAATAGAGGAAATGGCACACATGATTACCAGTGTCATTGATCCATTGAATGAGTATGAATAGAACTTTGTGTGCTTATGTTTTCTTTCCCATTTCCTCGGTAGTTTGTTGAGCTACTGACTGACAATACCAAAAAAATAGAACTGGCCTGTTGCTGAACTTCCTATTTTTGTCACCTCCCAGAATGTAGTTACATTTTCCACAATGCATTGGCCAAACTGCTTGAATGTTGGATTCTTTCACAATGCATTTCTATAGTGTTGCGCTACATGTTATCAATACAAATAAATAAACAAAAACAAAAAAATAAAGAAACAAGTCGATGTGATACAATCTTACAGTGCAATCAGATGCCTCAAAAACACCCAAACTATAGCAATATACATTTGATAACTATTATGAAAGCCTGATGGGGCCAGCAACAGTCATGCTGTAGGTGGGTGTCAAAGTGTACCGCCAGACATGCATGGATTACCTCTTTCAGAAAGATAAATGATTGGGAAAGTTGGACATTTTATCAAATAGATACTTATTTTCCATTACGGAGCAACCAAACTGTGAAAGCTGTTCATAAAAAAGCAGGCAGTGGGCAAAGGACTAGTCACCAATATTGTCCATAGGCTCCCCCAAGGTGATATTTTCCTTATGTCCTTTCTTGCACTGGGTCTCTGTGTGGAGATCACCATTTTTAGTAGTTTTTATTTCCTCATGTCACAGCCTACAGAAAGGAGAACCATGAGCAGTACAGTAGTGACATCAAAACCTACTTCAAATGTTCTGAGACTAGTAGTCAGAGGCAGCAGTGCCTTAGATCTCACACTGCAGATATACATATATGTATATGTACAGCCACTATGAGGCTGTAGGAATAGGATGACTAGGCAAACTCACATAACAACAAGTGCCCTGCTATTTTTCAGTAAGAATTCAAGGCAAAAGGTACATGTTTTCAGGTACTGCGTAAGCACAATACCCATTTCTAAATGTTCCCTATAACATAGCAGATCTTCTCATTAACCGAATGAAAAATAGTATTGCTTACATGCTCCTGGCAGATTTACTGGCCAGTTCAAACACTACTGCTGGGTACTAGGTCACTGATAAGTGCATGTCAAGTCCAACCATATAGCAACATATAGCAACAAATGTTTCCCAGGACCACAAACCAATGTGATGAATCACAAAACAAATTATTAAAAAATAGCTTCAGATGGAACTCTACCCACAAGGAAAGCCCCTCTAAAATATTTCACCTCAAGCACTGTCTCTGTCCTCAGCACTGCTCCCTTCACTTCCTGCTTTCATGGGAAATACCAAGGGCAACTAAGCCATGAATGTTTGTATGCAAGTCTAGATCCTCACTAGTCTGTTAGCAACAGTAGTCTGTTGTCATGAAAAGCCTATATGTATATGTCATCAAGAAGTGCCAGGGCTGAGAAGTAAATGTGCTTTAGCATTTGGCCACAAAACATTTTTAGCAACAATAGGAAGTAGCAAGCTTAGACGTGACCCGCTGTGATGCCCATTGGGGGAGCTGATTTTTCCTATTGCTCCTGAGTCTTTCAATTGTTCAGAGGTTCCAATTATAGTTAAAGCGGATGAGCAGAAAAAAAGGAAAGAACTGGGAGGAAGAAGTGCATCAATGAGAAGAAATAAACAACTGGAATAAAGGAGAAAAGGATTTAACCTCCCTGGCGGTAATCCGGAGTGTAGCTCGGGGTTAATTTTCAGTATCAAAAGCAGTAACCCCGAGCCACACTCAGGATTACACCGTAGTAACCCTGTACTGTTACTTACCTTGTTCCTACGATCTCCCGATGTCCTCCGGCCAATGCATCCGTCTTCCAGTTTCCCTTCCCTGCAAGCGCCGCGACGCAGGGGGGCAGAGCCGGCGCGAAATTCAAAAAAGGTCAAAACATAAAAGGTCACACAATACATTGTAAGATTGTAGATTACATTACTGTATCAAACCACTTCACCTCAGTTTTGTCCCTAGTGCTTTGTCCAGCGCTCCCTGCCTGCACTTTTACCATTCTTTCTGCCTGGAAAATTGAGAACGTCCATGGCATCCAAAAAGCGTCCCTTTAGCTCAAAAGCAGTTTCAGCTACAAAACAGTGATAGTGAATTAGAATCACTTGCAGAGTTGAGCGATAGTGATTCGTGGGGAAATTCATCATCAGAAACTAAAAAGCGACGACAGCGACGATTCTGCCACTGATCTCAGTGATGTGCGAACTTGGTGCTCTATTGACTGTGGTACAGATCAGGCAGCACCCCCAAGATTCCTATTTACTGGAGCATCTGGTATGAAATTAGGCGTTGAACACCACAACCCCTTGACATACTAACAATTATTTCGGCACAAGCTTATTGAAAAAATAGTTACTGTGACTAAGCGGTACAAAGAGCAACAATTAGCTGCTACGCATTGGAAGTTTCCAAGAAGCAGAAAGTGGGAACCAGTGACCAAAGATGACATTTGGAAATTTCTGGACCTAATAATACTTCAGAGAGTGGTGGGGAAATGCAGAAGTGGTAAATAAATTACTTGTCACTCCATTCTTTGGAACGGTCATATCAGAGTACAAATTTTCCCTGATCATGAAATATTTACACTTGGAAAACAACAAAGAGTTTGATGAAACTACTCATCCTGCACCAAAACTAAAGACAATTTGGGAAGTATCTCAAATGATTCTAAAGAATTTCCAACAGAGCTATGTGCCAGAAAGAGCTATCAGCATAGATGAAAGTCTAATGGCCTACAAGGGAAGGCTCAGCTGGGTAATATACATTGCAACAAAGAGAGCACGATTTGGCGTAAAATCCTACATGCTATGCGAATCATCAACTGGCTACATTTGGAATTCAGCCATATACACTGGAAAAGGAACAAAATTCAATCCAAAATACAGCAACTATGGAATGGCAACATCTTCCGTTCTTTCACTCATTGAGCCAATGCTAAATTAGGGCTATAACAACCAACAACTTTTATACGTTTCCTGAACTTTATGAGTTTCTTCTACAAAACAAAACAGATGCCTATGGAACCGTTAGGGCTAACCGGTGCGGCATGCCGCCAATGTTTGGCAATAAGAAGCTCAAGACTGGAGAAAAGGTTGCCTGGCAGAAAGGCAAAATGATGGCACTGCGATGGCGTGACAAGAAAGATGTGTGCCTAGTGAGTACAGTTCATAATACCTCCACTGTTATGGTACGTAGGAAAGGTGGGAAAGAAATCATGAAGCCACAAGTAGTGATAGACTACAATAACACCTTGGGAGGTGTTGACAGAGCCAACCAAGCAATGGCATTCAACCCAGCAATGAGGAAAGAGCAAAAGAAGTACTACAAGAAGATCTCCAGGCATTTTCTTTAGCAATGCTTGTGGGATGCCTACATTCTGTTAAAAAAAAAAGTGACAAGCCTGTGATTCATTCTGACTTCATTTGGAAAGTTGCTGAACGTATCTTTGCGAACCACCAGACAATATTAATGACTGTGAATATAGCTGGACATCGTGCTGTTGGTGTTGTCAACCTGGAACGCCTGACTGGTCGTCACGTCCTGGACTACATCCCACCAACTGAGAAAAAAGTCAGCACCTTCAAGGATGTGCGTGGTTTGTTGCAAGAAGCGAGATGACAGTGGAAATAAAATCAAAAGGAAACCAGGTTCCATTGTCCTGATTGTGACGTCTGACTTTGTGCAATCCCATGTTTCACAATTTTTCATACCCGGGATGTTTACTAAACCAATATGTCTAGTATTACAGTGACTAGTAATATTGCACCCTTGTTTGGACAAATGTCAGTGTTTTTGGTTTGATTACATTATTGAATAAAATGTATTATTATTTTTTTATAATTATTTCTAATTATTTATTATATTATAATTTATGATTTCGTGTTTCAAACTTTATCATACCCAGGATGTCTACTAGACTCTTGTTTGGATTTAAGTGAGTTATTGCTGAGGCCTCATGCAAACAGGACGTTAAAAAAGTCCTAAAAACGTCAGTAGCTTATCAGTGATTTTTTGCAGCTATTATTAGCGTCATATTACCGGCATTTTTGCAATTTTTTTTGCGTTTTTAAAGGGCCACCATTTTTGTTTTTTCCTCAACTGATCTAAAACATCCAAAAACGTTGGGGACCGGGCGGTTTTGCACGTTTTTGAGCGTTTGAGTGTTTTTTCAGCTGACAAACGTCTCTCAGAACCTACTGGTCTTGGGTTTTTTTTACAGCTCAAAAACGCCCCTGCCAAAAACAGTTGATAACAGTCTATGTGTGCATGAACACATAGGATAAGAAGGAGAGTTTATTGACTGTAGAAACAAATGTCTGCAGCTAAAAACAGCTGCTGTAAAACAGTCAAAAAATGTCCTGTGCGCACGAGACCTTAGAATTACAGGCCTACAATATAAAACAACACATTTCCATGCAAAACAATGTACCGCATTGACATTCAAAAATACTGACATAATCAGACTGCCAGGGAGGTTAAAGTGTCTCAAAAAAAAAAAAAAACCTGCATAAGAATTTGTTTGGTCAAAAACCTCAAATATGGGTCCTCTAACTATTTTTAACCACTTCAATACCAGGCACTTAGGACACTTCCCGCCCAGACCAATTTTCAGCTTTCAGTGCTGTTGCGATTCGAATGAGAATTGCGCGGTCGTGCGACGCTGCACCCAAACAAACTTTTTGTCATTTTGTTCCCACAAATAGAGCTTTCTTTTGGTGGTATTTGATCACCCCTGCTGTTTTTATTTTTTGCGCTATAACAAAAAAAGACCGAAAATTTTGAAAAAAAAAAAAAACATTTTTCTTTGTTTCTGTCACAAAATTTGTATAAAGTACATTTTCTCCTTCACTGACGGGCACTGACGTGGCTACACTGATGGGCACTGATGAGGCTACACTGACGGGCACTGATGAGGCAGTACAGATTGGCACTGATGAGGTGGCACTGATAAGGTTGCACTGATGATGGGG
>BLSH010488508.1:705696-719647 GCA_018402905.1 Glandirana rugosa | reverse complement strand
GTAGACCACATCGAAGCGTTCTCTCAGGTCTCATTACCATGATTTAGTCGTTACAATTTTTAGTCGAGCTCCACGCCCAGTGAGAACAAACGGTGAGTGGGAGGACCCTCGGTCGGAGTAATACGTGCGGGAAAAAGGTTCATAGACGACACCAGACCAGTGTAGTGTACAGAGGGAGAAGAAGGAAGTCATCACCCGTCTCAGAATTGCGTCATCTTTCCGTAATTTATAACTACACCGTGACGATAGACGTCATAAAAAGACACTCAAGTCCCGTTCTGCTTACAGGTTGAATGACAGTCAGAGTCATTTTATCCATTTTTCTATGAGCCCAAAATTTCACATCTTGCCCTGAACTCACAGAAAAATACTGCAGATAGCAGTGCCACATCAATATTTAATGCCTTTCTACTGCGTTAAGACTCTGCCCACTACTGAAGGAAGAAGAGGGAGACATGTGATGTGACCAGACCACAGCAGATACTTGGAAAAAGGGCGTGCATAATGAGGCTGGCTCCCAGGAGGGTGAGTGGCAAACAAGAGTGACCCGCACCTCGAGCTGATTTTTAACATTGCTGATTTAGTACCATTACTCTGGACTCTCTTGCGAAGCTACACCAGATGTTAAATATTTAGCATTCAACACTTCAGGTTCTGATAAATGCTTTGGTTTACTGCTGAGCACTTTGGTTCCACCCTCTGGCTGCTACAAAATTACAGTTCTACAGGGACACAGTAGTGATGTAGTTGCTAGTTGGGATATTCAGACATCAGACACAAGGTAAAGTGTCACATGCTGAAGATTCTCCAGCCAACATAACTCTGCAAAATAATAAAGATCGAAATAGCAGACCATGGAACTGGTTAACATTAAAATTTTGTGTTACCTGTATATGGCTACAGATGGTCCAGTTCAAATGAGTTATGAAAAAGCAAGCCAAGGGTGCTAGCACTAAAGCTTGGTAAAATGCAGACACATCTCATTTAATTGTTAAATGTAGGCCCTCATAATTTGGTCTTCAAAGAGACCAATTGACGGTCATGTTGCTTGGATCTTCAGGGACAGACTGTGGCTTGTAACTTGAGCGAGTCGTGTTCCCCAGGTCATTTGGCTGGGCTAGATTTTCATCACATTAGATACAAGAGTATATAGGTTAAAAGAAGCAAAAATACATTTTGTAAAGTGACTCCTTGTCAATTCAATATTTAATCTATACAGAGAAAGATATGTAGAAAATATGTATGGTTAATTGCTATTCGGACTGTCATGGTAGCTTAGAGTAATAATCGTCAACGTTCTGAAAAAAAAACTTTCATTTTCTGTCAGTAGATCACTTTATTTCCTCCAGACACCTGTGAGTTTGTGGCCTGCCGGACTTGTTATTTGTAATGTAAACACACAGCAGGTGCCCAAGAAGGGGTAGATGCTGAGTTCTGACTTCGATGACTTTGCTGCTTGACATATTTTGGGTTGTCACAAAAACAGGAATAGAGGGGAAATCTTCCAACAGGGACACGAGCTGTGGCGAGAGCCAGAGAATTCCTCTACTTTCTGTTTTGGCTACCGAACGGGAAGTGAAGCGAAATCTACCCAATGGCAGATACAGATGACATACAATATCGCTAGAGGTAAAACCCTACCTTATCCTATTCTATAAATTGAAATAAAACATGCCTTTAGTTCTACTTTCAATAGTTTGGCCATTATAAAATTCTGAACAAACTTTCAAGCCTTCTAAACTAAAAATATTGCATTACTCATCAAAGGAAATTTCTTCCACCCCACCCCATTTGGTGTCTTCTTTTTTGTATTTCATATCTTTGCTCCTGTGCTAGTCTGCTAACAACCTCATTAGACTGGCCATATATCAACTGGTATTAGTTCAATAACAGCTTTGCCTGCAATGAATGATGTTTTGATTACAAAAAACAGTGTGTTCATAATTATCGGGAAGACTTTATCCTTGTCCTAACAGGGTGTGGCCTTCCTAACTTTATATGCTCTGGCCCCTAATCCTAGAAGAGATTTGAATAAGCACAACATTTAAAGTATATCTGTGGTCAAGTTTAAAATCATATACTCATTTCCACATTCCACATGCATTCCAATTATTTTTAGCCTACTTGTAATAGTCTGAATGGTCTTGAAGTTTGTAAACCTACTTTGTGAAGAATTCCATACATTTACTTCCTTGAATTCTGTGATACATATTCACTATGCACTGTGATCTCACAGATTTCCCAGATCCTGCCTTCTGAACTATAGAGGTAGCGTTTCAGGAGGCGGGGTCAGTACAGGCATCACATCTTACAAGTGGCAAGGTACCATGGGATATGTTGTCCTTAAAAATTGAAAGTAAACAGTCGCTGTAAAACATGCAAGAAATGTAGGAAGTTGTGGAAAGAGAAGGCCAGCAGACAAGCAGAACTCACAACATGAAACTTCACGCATGGTTATATTTAATTGTCATAAATAACGATTGTTTTTGTATTGCTATTACAATGCTAATGCTATAAAATGAAAGTGTATGATGTGACCATAGGTCTCCTTTAAATATAACTAAACATACTTTAAAATGTACCTGGAAATAGATAATTATTTAAACATATACTTGGTAGAAAAACTAAAACATCATGTCTAAAAGTAGGTTAGAAAAAAAAAACAATTTCTTTAAACATCAAGGATCTTTAAACAAAGGCAGAGAATTCTTGAATCTAACTTAAAATCTGTATTTTATTTTGCAGATAGAATATTGACAGAGAGCCAAAGGTTAGTTTTTCTTGCAGTATTAATAGCTGCACTGGGAGTGTCAGTGTCGTGCTATCACACATATTTTCAAAGCCTGGAGATGCAATTTCCTCCAATCTGTAGGCTATTTCCCACCAATTTTCTTAGTGAAGTAATAAGCTGTGACAGGAGATGGAGCTAGCAAGCAGCAGGCAGCCTCTAAAGGAGAAAATGGCATCTCAACTAACTAAATGGGCAATGTACTTTAGTCAGGTAAATGGAATTAAAGTATTTCTTGACAACTGTACTCGTGAATAATTTATATATTAAGGACAGAAGTTCAAGGGTTCAAGTGTAGAGGAAAAGTTATCTACACAGCATTGATCTACTTTATTTTAAACTACTTCATTATACCAAAAATAAAAAGTGTGGGGATGCATGCCAGGATTTGGCACACCTGTTAAACATCTATGTAATAAAGAAAACCTATGTGCCGGATTGTTCATACACATATATTAACACATTTGATTTAAAACAATGTTTTTTTTCCCAATATATGGTGCCTGTAGGCTGTTTCATTGTGCATGCTTGTTGCACAGTTCCACTGATCTCTTAAAGCGGTATCTCCTGTGAAAGCAGGAAGTGAAGGGAGGCAGACATGGCACTTGAGAGGAGACGGGAGACATGGAGCCAGGTAAATGTTAGAGATGGGGATGGGACAGGAACAATTGCAGAGAATGCATTAAAGCAGTAGTAAACTCTGCTACCTACAGGTGGTTTAAGCCATAATGTGCTAGTATGCACTGCAGAATTACTTGTCACTAGGGATGGGCCCACGGTTCAAGTCGAACATAAGTTTGACTCAAACATTAGGTGTTCGCCCTTTCGTCGAATTTAGAACATTGTGGGGGTTTGCATCAACTTCGCTGTCGCGGAGCGCCCCATAATGCATTGCGCGCAGACGGCGCGCACAGATCCTCTTCCATGGGAGGGCTCCCGTTGTTTCTTATGACAGTTTATTTATATGGCAGGGCCACCCGGTGATGTAAGCGAGCTACCCCGTCCCTTCTGATGTCAGAAGGGCGGGTCATGCGCATACATCACCGAGTGGCCCCGCCCTGCCATGTAAATAAAGTTTTGCAACAAACAGCTCAGTCAGCGGGAGCCCTCCCATGGATGAGGAGCTGTTGCATTTTTTTTTTCGGGGGTCCGTCACTCGCCGTGATTGACTATGGATTACAAGGGGGGACACTTATTTTTATTTTTTAATAAAGGACTTGTCCCTAATTGTCTCCTGTGGTTTCTTTTCTTTTTTTGACACTTGGTGAAGTAGTAGGGGTACAATGTACCCGATATTAATTCACATGGGGGGGTCGGGATCTGGGGACCCCCTTATTAAAGGGGGCTTCCAGATTCTGATAAGCCCCCTGCTTACAGACCCCCACCACAGCTCAGGGTTGTGGAGAAGAGGCTCTTGTCCCCATCAACGTGAGGACAAGGCTCTGCGCCCCCCACCCCAAAGCAGCCATACTCCCCATGTTGAGGGCATGTAGCCTAGTACGGTTCAGGAGGGGGGCACTTGCTCGCCCCCCCCCCATCCTGGCCGGCCAGGTTGCATGCTCAGATAAGAGTCTGATTTGGATTCTAGGAGGGGGACCTCACGTCAATTTTTTCTGTGATTTTTCCGGGAACCAGCAATACATTACAGCTGCAATAATAAATTACAATATTTCCTTCCCAAATGTCATTTTGCTCTGGCTATGTTCTAAACATCACAGAGGTGCGCCCTTTTTGTGCCCTTTTACAGGCAGACTAAGGGGACCCCCAGGCACATTATTTAGAGTTGAAAATATTTTAGAGTTGAAAATATTTTTATTGAAAACAGTAAGCACATTACATCAGTAAAGCAATGGGAGAGACATGTCCACCGGTCCACTCAGTGGCTATCGCCCATAGTGGGACTAGGGACTATAAACAATACATCATTGTAATTAGCAGAGACAATTAAGAAAAACTTTACTTTATCGAGAAGGAACATTTTGGAGTATAGAAACTGGTGCCGAACTTTTGATTGTGAGAAGAGCTGAAAGGTAGTGAGGTAAGAAGAGATATAAACATAGTAAAGGGTAGGGAAAAGAATAAGCGGATAGAGAAAGAAGAGGGTGGAAATAGAGAAGAAAAAGGAAAAGGGGAGGGGGGGATCTGCCGGTAGGACTCAGCCCTGAAGAATTACCAGCTAGGCCAACAAAGGACTTTCTATCCGTTCGATGCTGGGGCTTGTTGCGGACCTAGGAGGCCAGTAAGGGTATCAGAGGTGGAGAAGCAGGGCCATATCGACCATAAAATCAACGAGATGATTTGTCTGGCAGCTGACAAGAGAAAGCGGAGGAGGCATCTCTTCTGAGATACTAAGGAGCCAGGAAGGATAGAAAGCAGGGCAATCTTAGGCGAGGGAGTCAGAGAGTCGTCATATAAATGGTTATATACCTGAAATACTTGATTCCAAAGGGGGCATATTCTCTCACACTCCCACCAAACATGCAGGTAAGTCCCGGGAGCTTCTCCGCAGCGCCAGAAATCTGCTGGGGTATCTGGGAAGATTCTATGAAGAGTCCAGGGGTCCCTGTACCACTGAGAGAGGATTTTGAATTTTTTTTCTTGTGAGTGTCAGGATATAGAGGATTTATGGGTGAAATGAAAAGAGGTAAGCCATTCCTCCCCTGACACTTCCATTCCTAAGTCCCTTGACCATAACCTGGTGTAAGATGGTAGTCCTGTGTGTGTGAGGGTTTGAAGTAGCTTATATAGAGAGGAGATCAGATGTCTGGGTATCTCTTGTAAGGTGATGAAGCGTTCAAACTCTGTAAGGGGACGGTGTATACGAGAGGAGTGAAAACTTTGTTTTGTGAAAGAGACCATATGGATGGGTGTCAGCCAATTACGGGGGCTGGCCGGGACCACTGGGGAATCTGTTAGAGGATGAACAAACTCACGGGCATGTGGCCAAGAAGAGCACCGAAATGAGTCGACCGAGTGGGCACCCACCCCTGGAGGGAAGGCCGGGTTGTCAGATAAGGACGTTAGAGGAGACGGATCTGAGGACAAGGTAGAGCTAAGCCCTCTTCTATACCATAAATTCAAGGCAGCCAAAGTTAAGGGCGAGGAACAATTCAGATGGGTTAAGGCACTCCGGTAACCCCATAACAAGGCCCTGAGATCCACAGGTGCTAAGTCTTGCTCAACCAGCATGGAAGCTTTAATAACTGGGTGGGTAAACCATTCTAGTATACGAGTTAAGATGGTTGCCTTATGATAGATTTCAAAGTACAGAAGTCCTGTTCCCCCTTGGAGCTTCGGGAGAGTCAGCAATTTATACTTGACTCGGGACAGGCCTTGATGCCATATGAATTTAATAGAAAGTGAACGGAGAGAGGCAAAATATGATTTGGGTATCAATATCGGTATGGTTTGGAAGAGGTACAACAGTTTGGGTAAGATATCTATTTTGATGGTATTGATATGGCCAAACCATGGCAAAGCCGAGCCCCCCCCAAGCCTCTAGATCCTTCCTGATGCGTGAGAGAATAGGTATGTAGTTTAGCGCGAAAAGGTTGGGCAAATGAGCGGGTATGGAAACTCCTAAATACGATATACATTTCGATTGCCACTGAAAGGAATAGTTTGAGCAAAGAAGTGAGAGCGTAGAGTGGGGTAAAGATAGGTTAAGGGCTTCCGTTTTTGACATATTCAGTTTGAAATTACTGAAGGACCCAAAGCGTCTGAATTCCGAGAGAAGGGAGGGTAAGGTCGTATGGGGTTGTTGTACTAGGAGATCGTCCGTGTAGAGGGATAATTTATGGTGAGAAGGAGTGGGAATGCCTTGGATGGAGTCATTCTGGTGGATGGCACACGCCAGGTGCTCGTTCACTAAGACAAAAGGAGTGGGGAGAGAGGGCACCCCTGGCGCGTGCCATTCGAAATGTCAAAGGGTTCCGAAGAGGAACCATTGACCAACACCGAGGCAGAGGGCCTGGAATAGAGTGACATCACTTTGGAGACATAATTCTGGCCCAGGCCCACCTGTTCCAGGGAAAGACGAAGAAAGCGCCAGTTCACCCGATCAAACGCCTTTTCGGCGTCGAAGGATAACAGGCATGCCTTCAGGTGATGTTGTTGGATGTAAGAAATAAGGTGAATTGTTTTGGTCGTGTTATCTCTGGCCTCTCAGCCAGGGACAAAGCCCACCTGATCTTTATGGATAACTTTGGGAAGGAGAGGGGATAGGTGGTTGGCTAGGACTTTGGCAAAAAGTTTTATATCTATATTTAATAGGGATATTGGGCGGTAGCTACTACATTGGGAGGGATCCTTACCCGGTTTCAAAAGGACTGAGACATTCGCAGATAACAGGTGTTTGGAGGGGAGTGTAGAATTATCTATGGAATTAAATGCCCGGGCCAGAAGCGGTGCCAAGAGAGGCGCAAAGGTTTTATAAAACCTAGGGGTGTATCCATCTGGACCAGGGCATTTACCCAGTTTCAAGTCTTTGATCGAACCTAAAAACTCAGGGACAGAGAGGGGTTCATCTAAATCTGTGGCCTCCTGTGGATCAATTTCTGGCAGTGCCATCTCGACAATATAGGCCTGCATGTCGTCCATGTGAGGGGAAGTAGGGGTGTGTATGGCATGAGGGGGTAAATTATACAGATTAGCATATTATTGCTGGAAAGAAACAGCTATGCCGCTGGTGTGGTGTATCTTCTTTTGACTGGGTCGCGTTATAAACGGAATAGAAAGGTGGGGAGATATAGGGTGAAGAAATCTGGCGAGGTGTTGGCCACATTTATTAGCTAAAGAATAATGGTTGGTTTGTGCCCGATCTCGCACAATTAGGGAGTGAGAGTCTAGAATCTGGAGTAGGTCCCGAAGAGCTTTGGACAATTCAACGAACGTGGATGGTGCCAGATCTCTTTTGTGGAGTGGTTCAAGTTCAGCGATGCGGGATAATAGTTTACGTATATCGTCAGTTCTAAATTTTTTCAATCTGGAACCATGTTGTATGATGCATGGTCAGCTAATAAGTTGTCGTTTAGTCTCCATGAAGCCTAGATGGGCTAGGGAGAGAAGAACCGGGGCGTGATCGGACCAAAGGATGTGTCCTATGGAGGACTGTATAGGGGAATCTAACAGAGATTGTGAGGTCAAGAAATAGTCCAGCCTACTGTAGGAAGTGTGTGCTACAGAGAAGTGGGTGTAATCTCGTTCTCCAGGGTGTTGAATACGCCAGATGTCCACGAGGTGCTCGTCATGAAGTAGGGATTTAATGTGTGCTAAGGAGGATGTGGAAATAGAGGACTTACCTGCTGTAGTATCCATAAGCGGTGATAAGGCTACATTGAAATCGCCCCCAGCAATGAAGTAAGGACCCCCAAAGGAGAGCAGTCTGGTGAGAGTGGTTGAGAGAAACCCCGCTTGGTTGACGTTGGGAACATAAATATTCCCTACTGTAAAGAGAAAATCGTTTAGTTTCAGTTTAAGAAATATAAATCTCCCTGCCTTATCAATAAGCGAGTCTACTATTTCTGGATTGAATGTTTTGTGAAAGGCAATGGACACCCCTTTAGATTTAGCAAGGGGATTGGGACTATGAAACCACTTATTGTAGTATCTATTCCGCAAGTTGGAGATGGAGCCAGCACGGAAATGGGTTTCCTGTAACAGCAGGATGCTAGATCTCAGTTTATGAAAGTGGTATAGGATCTGGCTCTGCTTCTCAGGAATGTTAAAGCCCCTACAGTTAAAGGAAGCTAAGTTAATCGGACATTCAGGAGCCATGGAGCATGTGGTAGTGGGACATGTAACAATCTGGGTGGCACCCAGTACAGGAGTATCTAACAGTTCTAGACGATCCAGCAGATCGGGGGATGTGTTGGGATGGGGAGGGAAAGAGGTGAGAGAGGAGGAGATTAGGAAAGAAAAGAGAACAGTATTTGTAGTGGTATGTATGGGTTTCAGTCGCCAAGATCCTAGGAGGTAGAATTGTAAAAATTGACTTACATAAGGATAGTGGAGATCGAGACCACAAAACACTTGTAAAACAATTAGGTGGAACGGCCACTAGGTGGCTGCACGGTAACAAGGATAACATTACAATAGGTTGAAAAGGAAACATTTTAACACAACGGTACGTGCCTTAAGGGCACTCTGTTGACCTAGCGGGGGTCAAGGGGGTAGCACAGGGTGGCCCCTGGAGCCCTGCACCACAGGACAACCATCTACTACAACACGGTGATTAGGCTAAATCGAATAACTAAAAATTAGAATCCAAATACTAGAAGAGGGGTGTAATGGGAATATCCTTCCTTGGAGAGGATGGGTACCCAAATCGTCCAGTTCCAACATGTAGGGGCCATGGGATAGGTGGAATGGTATCCTGATATCCATGGCATATGAAAATCAAGGCGAAGTGGGGCACCCAGCTCTGTCAGGAGGGTAACTTTGTGCTGTCCAAAAAAACTGTAAAACAAACAGGATAACAAGAAAAAGTAGTAATGGGAACAAGGCCCCGCTGGCTTTAATGCAGGGCAGCCATATCAAAATTAGGTAAATAATCCGAGGGTCCATGTTCTATTCAGTCGTTGGTGCCCTTGCGAGAGGATGACCGTGAGTGGCGTTTGCGGCCTTGGGATTGCCATTGTGGAAGAAATGGGAGGCCAGGAGTGGCCGGTTTAAGTGGCCAGTCGGGCAGAGACACTTGAGGAAGCTCCAGGGTACTCAAGAAGGTGGGAAGGTCGCCCAAAGTGCGGAAAATAGCTGTTTTTCCTTCGTGGTGGACTCTGAGGTCTAAGGGAAAGCGCCATTGGTATTTGATATGGCATGACTGTAGGAGTTGTGTCAGTGGTTTGAGGGCTTTCCGAATCGCCAAGATTTGGCGTGAGAGGTCTGGAAGAAGTATCACAGGAGTATCATTGAAGAGGATGGTATCTTGAGTACTGGCTGCCCTCATAATTGCCTCTTTGACTTTGAAAAAGTGTACTCTGCATAAAATGTCTCTGACGAAGGCGGGATCAGGAGACTTGGGACCGGAAGTCCTGTGGACCCAGTCGAGTTCAATTCCGTCCCTTTGGGTTGTTGCAAAAGTTGGTAAAAAATGGTTGTCACAGCTGCCGCTAGGTCCATGGGACCCACCAACGCAGGAATACCACAGATGCGAATATTATTGCGGTGATTACGATTTTCCGTGTCATCCTGGCGGTAGGACAGTTGTTGTAACATCACGGTGTGGATATTGAGGGTTTCTTCGTGAGATTGGACAGAGGTTTGTAATCCCTCAGTAGTGGCCTCTATGTCATCGTAGCGGACCCCAATGTCTTTTTTTAGGTCAGAGATCTCTTATTTATATGTTTTTTCAATTCTCTTGACATAGTGTTCAAAGTCATTTTTAGTCGGGAGAGATCGGATGTAGCTATGTAGAGATCTCATTTGGGTTTCTGAATCCCATCCTTCTCCCGAGCCCAAGGAGGCATTAGAGTGGCTCCTGGATAGGTAGCTCTCCTGTGCATCCATGGCCGAATATGAGCATGAGAGGAATGGAGGGGCTGACACCATTTTAGAGCTAGGTTGGCAATGTGCTGCAGCTGCTGAGCGGGTAAAGAATTGTCCCAGATCACCTCTCTGGCGCACTCCACCAGAGCCCTTCTGATCCTTAGGTTTATCTTTCCTCATATCAGTTGAGTAGCGGAGTTAACTTACATCTCCATGCGACCAGCTAGGTCCCAGTATACTGCCTAATGGCGGCAGTTAGTCTGAGTGGAGGGGGGAGGGCTGTATTGGGAAGGAGAGAAAAAAAAAGGGGGGATAAAAAGGGAGGGGGGGTCCGCCGCTGATGTGTTAGTTTGGTTAACCCCCTTGTAGGTTGCGACAAGAACAATACTTGTAGGAAATTTGCAGGAGACAAGTGGGTATGCAGGGTAACCAGTGATGTGAGCGGGGGAGGATGAGCCAGCAGAAAATAGGAGAAGGGCTCAAGGGCCACCCTTAAGGATAGGTAGACTGGTAGCAAAGTTCTCCTAAGGGGTATCCTGATGCTTAGGCAGAGTCTCAGTGCAGTATAATGGGCATAGGTAGGCCTCGGGTGGAGCAGATGGCCGCCAGTCAATGGAAGTATGAAAAGTAGCCAGGCCGGCCCTCCTGGAGAAGGTCACCGGGGGGGGCCACAGGCTGTAGTACTAGTCCCAGTCTACAAGGCCTATGTTGGTTAGACAAGAAGGTAGCTGGAGGGCCTGTAGACTGCTGCTGCAAGGATGCTGGGTTCAGCAAGATGGCCGCCGCTCCGGAGGCCCAGGCCGGCGCCACTGGCTGGTTTGCTGAGACTGGCAGGGGGGATCTCACCTCACCTCGGCGGTCCCCAGGCTGCAGGCTATGTGGAGGCAGTCAATCGGGTCCCAGGTAGCCTCTCCGCACCCGCCGTGGGCCGTAGAATGGGACGGGCCAGGTCCCAAATTGAGCGTCCGGTCTGCGGCCTAAGATGACGGCTGCCCGCAGCCTGCAGGCCTCTCATACGGCCGCTATGCCCCAAGACAGCACAGCAAATGGCCCAAAAGCCACCAGGGGTACCCAAGGTAAGTTGCTGAGGGTCTGTAGTGGTGGATGAGTATGTGGGAGCAAGGATGGCCACAGATGTAGGTAGGATGCCCAGGACCCAGGCTCTCCACAGTAGCGTCCTGCTCCTTGCTCGTCCGGACACGCCCCTCCCAGGCACATTATTTAAAGGAACATTTCATTTTTATTGTTTCACGTTAAGCAATATTAAAATCACTGCTCCTGAAAAAACAATTGATTTAAACACTTTTTTTTGCATTGATACTTGCATATAAACCTTTAAAATTAGCACTTTTGATTTTTCATGTTCGGGTCCCATTGACTTTAACGGTGTTCGAATGTTTGCACAAATCTTTTGCCTGTTCACATGTTCTGGTGCGAACCAATGCGGGGGGTGTTCAGCCCATCCCTACTTGTCACAGGAAGCCTTCCAGTGCTGCAGTGCCAGTGCTTGGGAACTTCCATATTCACCCTGTCTTCTTTTCGGATTCTGTTTGTTCAGCTTCTTTAATGACCGGGCCGTAATGGCATCATTCCCACACATGCAAATAAGACTCACATCATAGCAGCAAAGATCAGGTGCCGTCAATGAATGCTGAGCTGCACATGCATGGACGCATGCCTCAGTGTACAATACAGCTGACAGGCAGGGGAAGCACTTATGAGAGACCGATAATATCTCGCCTGTCATAAAATTCCTACCAGTCAGCAGTGGGTTTACAACCACTTTAAAGAGAGATATAAGCCTGGTACACACTATGAGTTTTTTTTTTGTTCAACCCAATAAAACTGCTGTTGTTTTCTGACAGGGGGACACCCCCTCCTGCCAGAAGATTCCGATCAGAGCTCTCCACCTTTGGCTGAGAGAGCTGATCGGAAGTCGGTCAGCTGCTGGTTTTCCAGCATGCTCGTCCAACAGAAGCCGGCTTCTGTCGGACGGGGTGGCATACACACGGGCCGAACCTCTGTCATTTTTTTTTAACCAGCCGATGTCTCACAACATTTGGCCCGTATGTATGGGGCTTGAGACTGTAGAACCACCTTAAGATATCTAGCAAATAATCAAAAGATTTCCACCTTCTTGTTACAGCCCTTTTAATTTTTATTCAGTGTTCTCTAATTTATGAATGAATGAGATAAAGGTCTGATTTTCAGCATTACTGGTTATTAATGGCATTAATAGAAAATACTGTAAAGACAAACTTTTTTTTTTTTTTTTAAGCCTAAATTTAGTTTAAAAAAAAATCAGCACAAGGAACATTACTCTACTATTGTGCTGCTGTCACCTGATTTAGCTGAAATATTTCTCCTCTGATTATCTAGCCACCATAATGTTTCTGCAAAGCAAAGGTTAAAAGAGTTGAAGGAGCTGTGACAAACATTCATCCAGACTGCCCAGCTATGCTCACCCTTTTCAACCACCTCATCCATTTATAGACGTTGTACTATAGCTTCAAAGAATGAAAAACTATAAATAGAGGAAGGGTAGATGATCTAAAGGTGCACCGCCTCAATTCATAGATCTTGTTAAATTCATGGCAGGAGTAGTAAGGATTCTATGAATAAAGGATACAGACAGAAAGAGTGGGAACAGTCAGATAAGCTTGATGGGACACATCACACTGATAGTAAGTCCCCTCCCTTGTGCTGTTTTTTTTTTTTTACCTAAACTCAGGCTTTAGGTTTGGTAGACTGGTGAAATCACCTGTAATATACTTACTGCTGTCTTTGTCCTTGCTGTGGACATTCAACATTTGCCCTGGTGACCATGGTCACCAACACTAAGAGTAAGAAAAAATTCAAAAGTTTGGGTTGTCGCAGAAACAGGAGTAAAGGGGACACTTACAATACAAGACTTCCTCTGATTGGCTCAGGTGTAGAGGAGGGCAGATGATGCCATGCTTCCTACCACAGAGGAAGCCTTGTATTCATTATAAAATCTAAGGCTTCCTAAAAATGGCTGGGCAGCACTCAGCTTTAAAGGGGTTGTAAAGTCAGAAGGTTTTTTTTTCATCTTAATGCATTCTATGCATTAAGATAAAAGCCTTCTGTGTGCAGCAGTTGCCCCAGCACCCCCTAATACAGTATTTCACAAAAGTGAGTACATCCCTCACATTTTTGTAAATATTTTATTATATCTTTTCATGTGACAACAATTAAGAAATTACATTTTGCTACAATGTAAAGTAGTGAGTGTACATCTTGTAAATTTGCTGTACCCTCAAAATAACTGAACACACAGCCATTAATGTCTAAACTGCTGGCTGTACTTTTCTATATTATTTTATAAATGTTTTTACACTCCCTACATGAGTGAAAACACTTTATGACATAATCCCCCACGACCCCGTTGACGACGTGTGTCTTCCGAAAATAGAATTACGTATCTTACGTAATTCTACTTTTTTTTTGGAAGACTGAAATGTTGGGGAAATTTCGACTCACGACGGGTCGGTAAAAATCCTTCGGAATCTAAAATATTACTTATGTTCCGAAGGAGACACCATCCTTCGTACCGTAGTAGACGGGAGGAGATGTGGACTCGGTTAGTCTCCTTCAGAACATAACATTCACAGGGGAAATGAGGACAAAGACGCTGTTGGGTTTGAAAACTTAAAAAAG
>BLSH010488508.1:674177-694483 GCA_018402905.1 Glandirana rugosa | reverse complement strand
TTTTTCATGTACTCGTCGTGAAATTCTTTTTCATCGACAAAACGTAGGGACTCTCCTCTTTTCCTTCGTATTCGTCGTTATCTTTCATTTCACCGACGAGACGTGGGAACTCCTCCACCTTTTCCCACGTAATCGTAGTGATATTTTTTTACCGACGAAACGAGGAAACTTCTTCACCTCCTTTTACACCGACGAGACACGGGAACACCTTCTCATTTTCTCGTATAATCGACGGAGTTCCCACGATACGTGGGAACTCCTCGTCCTCCTTGTCCCGAGTATTCATCACAACTCGCCGAACGATTTTTGAAATGTCCGGGTCCGGGTCCGTGCCACGGACACCCTAAAGTTCGGTACGGACCCGAACGTTACAGTCCGGGTTCGCTCAACACTACTTATGAGCCCTGTTCCTCCTGCTCCTCAAGGGTGCATAGCACCCTTGAGGCAGCTAATATGCTCTTTTACTCTTCCACAAGGGCACAGAGCAGCCACATTTTCCTCCACTTCTTCAAAGGAGCAAAGCAGCCATTTTTTTATAGTGATGCTAATGCACCCTTTTCCACCTCCTCAAGGGTGCAGAGCAGCCACTTTACTTTCTATTGCTGCTTATGCTTCCTTTTCTCCTCTCAGGGATGCAAAACAGCTACTTTTTCTTAAAGTGCTGCTCATGTACTTTTTTTCCTCATACTCAAGGGCACATATTTACTGTTGAAGCAGAAGAATAAAATGTCCCCAAAACACCCCTATGCCTGCAGTCCTAATGCTAGCTTTGCTATTGCCCCCTTTATATAGGTTTGTGGCCTGTGCTACACCATAGTGTTAGGTACCCAACCATTATTATTTTGACCAGGACATACAGTAAGCCAACCACCATGTTTTTCAACAGAAGTCCATACTTGCCCTCCACCAGCCTGTGGAATGCCATGAGGCAGCAGGAGATGGAGGAGGAATGCAAGGGTTGGGATACTGTTGGCAGGAGGAGAGGGTTGGTGTGACACTTTAAAAATGACATATTTCTGCACTATTTAGGTCAAATTACTATTTTCTAAATTAAAATTAAATTAAATGCAATTATCAATTACTGAAAATATTTAGGTATATATATAATACTTCTATTAAATAAATATTATTTTTTATTAAATCAGAAAAATAAGTTTTATTGTAAGACAATTAAAGAAAAAAGTTCCAACATGTACATCATAATTAATTCAATGATCCATATTAATACAGTTGGTAAATGCTGGTGTTCCTAGATGTAAAGCCACCGAGTACTGTATATGTATGGTAAAGGCGCTGGTGTACAGTATACAGTACAGGACTGTAGAGCATTGTATGTGGCCAGAGATTCGCGGGCTCCCAGCGCTTCCTGGAGACACTCAGATACACTCCCAGCAGGGGCGAGTGTAATGTGAATTCAGAGCACGCGGAAGTGATGTCAGCAGTTCCCGAGTGTCTCAGCGCCGGGAGCTGAACCTCTGGCCACATACAGTGTTGTATACTATACACCAGTGGCTTTCCTGAACATACAGCGGCTTTACATGGATGAGCACCCGTGACAAAAACTTTAACCTACAGGTAAGCCTTATTATAGGCTTACCTGTAGGTTAAAGTGGTTGTCACGGGTTCCTTCCATATCTCCCAAACGTGCACGGTTTAGGAGATATACCGTGTACTGTGATGTGCCCATGTAATTAGGCACATGCGCAGTGAAGAAATGGCCTCTGTGCCGTTCCTTTACTGTGATCGTGCCGTGACTGGCTGCGGGAGTGACGTCACGTGACTCCAGCCAATCACAGAGCCAGAGATCACGGCCCCGGAAGGAAGAGGGGCAGAAGATGGACGCGGCTTGGAGCGGGGATATTTCTAGACATCGCTGGCTTCCAATGCAGATAAGTGGCACATAATGGACTAATATGCGATGCATACTAGCCCATTATGCTTTCTCTGCGGGGTAACATAGAGGACGTAAACCCCAGCAGGGTTTACTTTCTCTTTAACATTGTGAGTGTACACATTCTTTTTTTACCTTTTGCAACACACATGCACTGTACAGCATTCATACTACTGTGCAGTACTGTATTAATAAAGAAAGGGTTGATCACAGTGGAAATAAAAAATAAAATCATTGAGAAGCATGAACAAGGAATGCGAGTGGCCGACATCGCAAGATTTTATAATAAGGCTACTTCCACAATTTGCACAATATTGAAGAAGGAAGAAGAATTAAAGGGACTAGATGCAGCAAAATGGGTCACAAGAGTATCAAAGCAATGGCCACGCCTTCTGGAAGATGTAGGAAAGTTGCTTCTTGTATAGATAAATGAGAAGCAACTAGCAGGTGATACTGTGTCCGAGAACATTACAGTAGAACCTTGGTATACGAGTAATGCGGTATACGAGCATTTTGAAAGATGAGAATTTTTTTTGGAAACATGTGGTCTTTGTTTGCGAGCGCTGCCTTGATATACGAGCAGTAATTTGGAATGAAAAGAAAAATTACACTCACAATGTGAAGGAGTCTGGTGTTCTTCCATGTAAAACTGCTGTGTATATGTATGGTAAAGGCACTGGTGTACAGTATACAGTAGAGGACTGTACAACGTTGTATGTGGCCAGAGATTCACGGGCTCCCACCACTTCATGGAGACACTCAGATACACTCCCAGCAGGGGCAGGCGTAATGCACTTTCAGAGCACCCGAAAGTGATGTCAGCAGTTCCCGAGTGTCTCAGGGTTCTCTAGGAAGGGCTGGGAGCTGAACCTCTGGCCATGTACAGCGTTGCATACTATACACCAGCGGCTTTCCTGAACATACAGCGGCTTTGAATGGATGAGCACCAGACTCCTTAACATTGTGAGTGTACACATTCTTTTTTTACCTTTTGCAACACACATGCACTGTACAGCTTCCACATGTAGCTTCCCTATGTCCATGGAGCCAATGGTTCTTCTTTCTCATTCTGGCTGCAAGATTGTGGGTACAGTAATCGTCTCCTGGCGTGCCTCACAAATAACGGCCCCAAGTAAGAAATAAAAGGTGGAAAAGGAAGGTGTTAAGAAGAAAGGGGTGATCACAGTGGTAATAAAAAATAAAATCATTGAGAAGCATGAGCAAGGAATGTGAGTGGCCGACAGATTTTATAGTAAGGCTACTTCCACAATTTGCACAATATTGAAGAAGAAAGAAGAATTAAAGGGACTAGATTCAGCAAAAGGAGTCACAAGAGTATCAAAGCAACGGCCACGCCATCGGAAGATGTCGGAAAGTTGCTGGATAGAAGCAACTAGCAGGTGATACTGTGTTCGAGAACATTATCTGTGAGAAGGCAAAGGCCTTGTATGCCGACCTTGTAAGTAAACTGCCAGGTACGTTGCAAGAAAATGAAGAAGTCTTCAAGGCAAGCAGGGGATCGTTTGATAACTTTAAGAGGAGTAGTGGCATCCATAGTGTTGTGAGGCACGGAAAGGCTGCAAGTTCTGGCACTAAGGCAGCTGAGGCATTCATTACCGAGCTCCAAAAGCTCATGGTTTCTGAGTGTTACCTGCCGCAGCAAGTTTTTAACTGCGATGAGACAGGTCTTTTTTGGAAAAAATGCCAGAGGACCTACATTACAGCAGAAGAGAATGCATTGCCTGGTCACAAGCCCATGAAAGACCCTCTCACCCGCTTGTTTTGTGCTAATGCAAGCAGGGATTTAAAAATCAAGCCCCTGCTCGTGTATCATTCTGAGAATCCACAAGCCTTCAAGAAATACAAGGTGCAGAAGAGCCAGTTAAACATTATGTGGAGGTCCAACAGCAAGGCTTGGGTCACTTGTATCTTTTTCGTTGAGTGGATCAACAAGGTCTTCAGTCCTACAGTGAAGAAATATCTTTTAGAAAATAATCAAAGTCTTTCTGCTAATGGATAATGCTCTTGCTCATCCTCTAGGCCTTCAAGATGACTTACTGGAGGAGTTTGAGTTAATTAAAATCAAGTTCCTTCCTCCCATCACCACTCCACTAATCCAGGCCATGGATCAGCAGGTCATTTCCAACTTTAAAAAGCTTTACACCAAAGCACTATTTCAGCTATGCTTCGAGGTTACCGAAGGAACAAATCTTTGCCTCCAAGAGTTGTGGAAAAATCATTTCCACATTGTGAGCTGCCTTAAGATCATCAATAAAGTCTGGAATGGGGTCACCAAGAGAACCCTTAATTCTGCTTGGAGAAAACTGTGGTCTGATTGTGTTCTTGGACAAGACTTTGAGGGGTTTGTTGAGGAACAGGAGCCACCAGTTGTCAATGAAATTGTGTCCTTGGGGCAGACTATGGGACTGGAGGTGAATGAGAATGACATTCAAGAGCTGGCGGATGAACATGACCAGGACCTGACCACCGAGGAACTGATGGATCCGCATCTGCATATTGAGGAGATCTCGTCTGAAGAGGAGGATAAACAGACAGAGAAATCCATCACTTCAAATGAGATTAAGGAGATGTGTAAAATGTGGGAAACAGTGCAAAATTTTGTAGAAAAGCACCACCCGAATAAGTCTGTAGCAGTGCAAGCGATTAATCTGTTGCGATGTCATATTTCCAACAAATCCTCAAAAGGAGACAAAAGCAAGTGTCATTGGATAGGTTCCTTGTTAAAGCTAGTGAAAGGTGTCCTGCACAATAACCACCCTCCTCCTCTCCTCTCTCTCGTCTCCCTCACACCAGCCCAGCCACAATTTTTTTCAAAGGCAAAGCGCAGGTTAATTACTGTCGTTTTAGTTTGATAGTACACTTTATACTGTACCGTACTGTATTTTGAATTGCAGGTTAATTTTGTTTATGTTTACAGTACACTTTATACAGTTTTTTTGTTTTTGTTTTGCCGTAATCATTTTTGTATGAATAAATGGTTGTGGAACGAATTATCTGAGTGTCCATTATTTCCTGTGGGAAAACTCGCTTTGATATAAGGATAGTTTACAGAGGAAGGGTAGGGGTTCCCCAATCCGTACCCTAAATGTGGACAGAAGAATTTTTGGACTATTGCGACACCATAAGGTAATTAATGCATACAGCGTGATTAGTTAAAAAACATCAGGATTTTTTATTTATAAATGTATTAAAATGTAAATCTGTAAACAACAGGACAAGGTACATAATTCACAGACATATAAAATTTACAACAACATTAAAGACACCATTCTACCTTTCATCCCCCTTGTATGGAGAGGGGGGAGCAGACAAAGGACGGTGATGGATTCAGATGGTATCAGGATGTAGATACTGTATGGCTTCTACATGTTTCGCGGATGACCGCTTCGTCAGGAGGAGTATCAACAGTAGTTGGAGGCATATCATTAATACAGAGTATTCACATTACATTACAAAATTTGTGCATATTACAGATACTGCAGAATTAGGCTGCTTAATATCATACATATATATGGGGGAAATATATTAGTGGTGGTTTCCCGCTTACCCACATGAGCGATACCGTCAAATGTGGAACAGGCGTGCTAAAAATCCCTCGTCAGCAGAGATGGGGTATTGTGCATGGAGAATTACCTAGATAGTATATCTTATACCAAAGTAAATGTGAAAGTAGGGGGTTACCTGATATATACAGTAAAGTGTGTGAGGGGGAAAAGGGCAAAGGAGGGATGGGGAAAAGGGAAAAAGGAGGGGGGAGGGAAAAGATGGGAGAGGGAAAGGGAGGGGGGAAGAGGGGGAGGAAAGGGAGGAGGGGAAGGGGAAGAGGGCAGAGCAAAAAGAGCACAGGAAAGGGAGGGAAAAGGGGAAGCAAGGAATATCCTCTACCAAGATTGTGTGGTAAATCCTGGGCCATAGTCCAGGGGGGAGCAAAGTGAGGAAAGGTCACCCAACCACTGCAATTAGTACAAGTATTATTGATACCTGAACGGCATAGCAACAAAAAATGGTCTCAGAGGAGATCCCACATACAGAGTAGTGATGTGAGCTGGGGAGGCATGGGTTGTGACGCTGGAAAGGCAGGGTATGCTTATATAGCGTGCCCTAATAAGCATAAGCTTTAGCAATCCGGATGGGCTGTATAAAAATTAGAAACAAACAAGTGCTCAGTGTAAGAATGACCCGGGAGACACTAGGCGGCGCAAAAAGGTGCCCGCTATGCAACCTCCACACATTACACAAATATAGTCACTCACCGATGCCCTCCAGCATATCCATGTATCCTGAGATCACCTCCATACTAATTCAGGCAGGGGCACCCTGCCTATAAACCCTACTGGGCGGCGTGCGGCGGTCCACGTACATACCCAACGCCGCCCAGTACAGCGGCCCGTGGTGCGCATGCGCATCAAAGGATGTGCGCGCATCACTCGCGGCCAGTTGCCAAAGGGAGGAGTGCCCAAGCAATAGGTCACGTAAGAACGAGCGTGTCATCCAAGGCAGACAAAGCTGCGTTCCAGGGATGCTGCACCTCTGCCGGGATGGGAAGGACACACATCCGGGCAAACGGCAACACCTAGGGTATCAAAGACAGCATAAATTGAAGGAAGTAAAAATATAAGTACATAATAGTGAAACATATACAAATGATAGTGCTATACATGTTACGGATGAACATATGAAGAAAAAACATATAATAGACATATTTAGTTATGCATATATCGCTTGGGATAAACTCACTAGAAACGACATCAGAGACCGGGACACATTCGGTAAACCAGTGTCTCACGTCCCTACAGTCAGAACAAAAGTAATCATGGGACAGGGGAATAATGAAAGGGGAAAGGGAACAGACACCCCATGAGTCAATCCCTTGGCACAAAAAATGGGAGATGCGATGTTAGACCGGACATATAGCCTGGAATACAAAATGTGAAGGTGTTGATTTAGGAATCACCCACCATAACCTCCAATTGGGAGAGCCCCAACCCTATCAATAGTCCGGGGGGGTTTAGAAAGAGGAATAGTACAGGAATTACTTACAGGAAAGGTTTGTATGAATTAACTTCATTGAGTCCTGGGGGTGACACCTCGCTCAGGCATTCAATCCACAACGTTTCACACTGTAGAAGAGCCCTGTCGCGGTCACCACCCCTTGGGCTCCCCCCTGGACTATGGCCCAGGATTTACCACACAATCTTGGTAGAGGATATTCCTTGCTTCCTCCCTTTCCTGTCCTCTTTTTCCTCTGCCCTCTTCCCCCTTCCCCTTACCCTCCTCCCTTTCCTCCCCCTCTCCCCCCCTCCCTTTCCCTCTCCCATCTTTTTCCCTCCCCCCCTCCTTTTTCCCTTCTCCCCATCCCTCCTTTCCCCCCCACACACTTTACTGTATATATCAGGTAATCCCCTACTTTCGCATTTACTTTGGTATAGTATATACTATCTAGGTAATCCTCCATGCACAATACTCCATCTCTGCCGACGAGGGATTTTTAGCATGCCTGTGCCACATTTGACGGTACTGGACATGTGGGTAAGCGGCAAACCAACACTAGTATATTTCCCCAATATATATATGTATGATATTAAGCAGCCTAATACTGCAGTATCTGTAATATGCACAATTTTTGTAATGTAATGTGAATACTCTGTATTAATGATATGCCTCCAACTACTGTAGATACTCCTCCTGACGAATCGGTCATCCGCGAAACATGTAGAGGCCATACAGTATCTACATCCTGATTCCATCTGAATCCATCACCGTCCTTTCTCTGCTCCCCCCTCTCCATACAAGGGGGATGAATAGAGTTGAGCGAACCCGAACTGTAAAGTTCGGGTCCGTACTGAACTTTGGGGTGTCCGTGACCCGGACCCGAACCCGGACATTTGAAAAAAGTTTGGGTTCGGGTATTTGATCACGCATGTTGAATAGCTGCAGGGCAGCCAATCAACAAGCGTTTCACTGGTTTGCCCTTAGAAGCCATCACAGCCATGCCTACTAATGGTATGGCTGTGATTGGCCAGTGCATCATGTCACCCAGCCTCTTTATAAGCTGGAGTCACTTAGTGCTGCATGTCACATGCTCTCTGGCTAGTGTAGGGAAAGGATGCTGCCGGTGCTGTGAGGGACAGATTGCAGATCTAATAACATCTCATCCTGCATTACAGAACGATCTGATTGTGGACTAGGTAGAGATTACTACTACTACAGCTTTTAGGGACAGATTGCAGATCTAATAACATCTCATCCTGCATTACAGAACAATCTGACTGGACTAGGTAGAGTCTACTTCTTAGAGGGACAGATTATTGTTCTAAAATCATCTTCTAGTTCTTTAGGGTCAGGTTCCTGCTGTTGCTGTAAGGGACAGATTATTGTTCTAAAATCATCGCCTACTCCTATAGGGTCAGGTTCCTGCTGTTGCTGTAAGGGACAGATTATTGTTCTAAAATCATTTTACTTCCTTTTGCAGCCCTCTAGCACTTTCAAGGACTTTTTTACAGTCATTTTGTGCCGAAAAGTTTGGGTCCCCAATGACTTCAATGGGGTTCGGGGTAAAGTTCGGATCAAGTTCGGTACCGAACCCAAACTTTTTTGCGAAGTTTGGCCGAACCCACCGAACCCGAACATCCAGGTGTTCGCTCAACTCTAGGGATGAAAGGCAGAATGGTGTCTTTAATGTTGTTGTAAATTTTATATGTCTGTGAATTATGTACCTTGTCCTGTTGTTTACAGATTTACCTTTTAAAACATTTATAAATAAAAAATCCTGATGTTTTTTAACTAATCACGCTGTATGCATTAATTACCTTATGGTGTCGCAATAGTCCAAAAATTCTCCTGTCCACATTTAGGGTAAGGATTGGGGAACCCCTACCCTTCCTCTGTAAACTATCCTTGTTCATGGACGAGGCACCTTAAACTGTAATGTACTTTACATAGCCTGTTGAGGTACCTAGTTCGCTTTGATATAAGAGCACTTTGGATTACAAGCATGGTTCTGGAATGAATTATGCTCGTAAAACAAGGTTCCACTGTACTTGTGAAATGGTATTTGTAACCTCTGCCCAATAGCGAAAGAGCTTGGTGCATATTCAGATCATGTGGAGGAGGTTCCCATGATCTTATTTGCATTTTGGGCATAAAGGAGTGTCTCTACTTCCCCCACCTATGTAATTGAACTGGTGTTCTGTATGCTCTATGCAGCAAAAAAAAAAAATGTGAGAGCTTCTGTGAAGCCGAAACTAAAACTAAAGGTGTGGATGAGAGGCAAAGTTCCCAAGTGTCTCCATCAATACCACCCACATTCCTCTCCCATCCCTTCCTACATGGCAATGCAGAAGCATTCTGTGAGGTTTTGAGCAGGATGGAGTAGACCCTCAAAATCATGCCTCGCTTATCTGTTGCCAGTTGTGCTTCTCTCAAGATTGGATGATCTGACAAAATAAATCTAGATAAGCAAGATTGTGAGTTGAGAGCATATCTCAGCTGCAAGTATGTATAGAATTGGCTCCTAGGAAGAGCAAATTCCCCTTGCAAGTCCATGAAGGATTTAAGTACATTGCCTGTATACAACTGAGACATATACTTGACACCTAGGGGGGGATTGTTCAATTAAGTTTTGACAATAAAACTTGGAAGATTTTGCACCATGCAGTTTCAGTAAATAACCCCTAATCTCTCCCATGCCCTGTAACCATCCAACTTAAGTATTCTCCTTGTAATACGAATTATGCCATATCAGAGTACAGGAGAGGAATCCTTGGATGCCCAGGGTTAATTTAATGTATGTCCACAAAGGTGTTAATAGAGTAATGGTCGGTGCATTTATAATCATATAGGCAAATCCCACCTCCAAATGTATAAGAGCAGAGCAGGGAGATTCCTAGAGTATAAGTAGGGCCCTGATAGAGTCCAATGTATCCCCATCCCCCCAGTAGTATTTAGTTAAATATTTAACAAAATTTCCTGCAATTAGGGGTGGGAAAAAATCCTAAAGCAAGAAAAAAAAAGACTGACAGCTAGTTATGGGAAACATTTGCTGCAAACATAAGGCAGCTAGTAGAATGGGACAGTATAGTGGCTAGCGCTTCTACTTAGCAGAAGGGAACTTGATTTGAATCCTGGCCAGGACATTATCTGCATCACATTCTCCCTCTCCCTGTGCTTGCAGGTTTCCTCTGGGTACTCCAATTTCCTCCCACATTTCAAAGATATGCTAGTAGAATAATTGGCTGGTGGCCCTAGTATGCGCATGTGAGATAGGAACCTTAAATTGTAAGCTCTTTGGGAGCACAGACTAAAGTAAATGTACAGTATGTAAAGTATTGCATCAATTCATGCTACTATAAGAAATGCCTGTAATAAATAACAGACGGTCAGTAACAAGTAAATGGTGTGCTTTGAGCACCCCAAAATTTAAAAAAAGGCCCTAGTAAAAAGTAACACTTTATAGGCAACAGTAGAAAGAGGAGTGTTTTCTATTGGGTGGAAATCACCATTTTTGAAGCACAGAGAAAACCAGGTTAGGTCTTATTCAATGTGTAAGATGTCATTGGTGTCTGAAACAAGATAGAGAGGGAAGAAACATGACCTTTGATAGTGCTAAGAGGGAAATGATGATCCAGACCCAGCAGTTTTACCACCCACCATCATCACTTTTTTATTTTTCTATTATTTTTTGTAATTTCAATATATTTATATTTTACAAGCAATCATACGCATCATGTCATACACATCATGTCATAGAGGTCTTTGTGCTGAAAAGCTGACTTTTATTAACCTGGTTGTTTTTCACAGCACAAACTCTCCAGCAGAATGTATCAGTTTACATGGATGAGACAAATCACTTAACATTGGCAAGAGTGAAATTATCAGTTTTTGTTTATTCGTGCAAAACCTTTATCCCAAAAGGACAAAACTGTTTGCTGAAACTGACTATAAAGCATGACCTGGAGTTTGGTTTCAATTTGTTAGTGTATCTAAATCTGCTAATACATTTAATATTCCCATCCCTCTCAGACTGATAATGCTACTCACTGCTGTGCCTCCTATATTCATTCCTCCAGAGTTGTGCCACATTAATACAGGAGGCGTGCTACCGGCCAGATCACCAGATTAAAACAGGGTAAAAAACCAAAGGAAAGAAAACGAATGCAGCCACTACATCTAATGGCTGGTAAGCTGCAATATAATGCAGTGAGGAAAAAAGTTGATCCCCTGCTGATTTTGTACATTTGACAAAGAAATGAGCAGTCTATAATTTTAATTGTAGGTTTACTTTTACAGTAAGGGACAGAATAACAACTATAATATCCAGAAAAAAACACATTTCAAAAAGTTATAAATTGATTTGCATTTTTATGAGTGAAATAAGTATTTGATCCCCTATCAATCAGCAAGATTTCTGGTTCCCAGGTGTCTTCTATACAGGTAACAAGCTGAGATTAGGAGCACTCTCTTAAAGGGAGTGCTCCTAATCTCAGCTTCTTACCTGTATAAAAGACACCTGTCCACAGAAGCAATCAATCAATCAGATTCCAATCTCTCCATCATGGCCAAGACCAAAGAACTGTCCGAGAATTTTAGGGACAAGATTGTAGACCTACACAAGGCTGGAATGGGCTACAAGACCATCGCCAAGCAGCTTGATGAGAGGGAGACAACAGTTAGTGCGATTATTCGCAAATGGAAGAAACTCAAAGAAGAAACACAAAACTGTCAATCTCCATCGATCTGGGGCTCCATGCAAGGTCTCACCTTATGGAGTTTTAATGATCATGAGGACAGTGAGGAATTAGCCCAGAGCTACACAGGAGAATCTTGTCAATGATCTCAAGGCAGCTTGGACCATAGTCACCAAGTAAACAATTGGTAATGCACAACGCCATGAAGGACTGAAATCCTGCAGCGCCCACAAGGTCCCCCTGCTCAAGAAAGCACATGTACAGGCCTGTCTGAAGTTTTCTAATGAACATCTAAATAATTCAGAGGAGAACTGAGTGAAAGTGTTGTGGTCAGATGAGACGAAAATCAAGCTCTTTGGCATTAACTCAACTCGGCATGTTTGGAGGAGGAGGAATGCTGCCTATGACCCCAAGAACATCATCCCCACTGTCAAACAAGGAGGTGGAAATATTATGCTTTGGGGGTGTTTTTCCGCTAAGGGGACAGGGAAATTTCACCGCATCAAAGGGGTGATGGACGGGGCCATGTACCGTCAAATCTTGGTGACAACCTTCTTCCCTCAGCCAGGGCATTGAAAATGGGTTGAGGATGGGTATTCCAACTTGATACTGACCCAAAACACATGGCCAATGCAACAAAGGAGTGGCTTAAGAAGAAGCACATTAAGGTCCTGGAGTGGCCTGGACTGGCTCCAGACATTAACCCCTTAGAAAATATGTGGAGGGAGCTGAAGGTTTGAGTTACCAAACGTCAGTCTCGAAACCTTAATGACTTGGAGAGGATCTGTAAAGAGGAGTGGGGCAAAAACCCTCCTAAGATGTGTGCAAAGCTGGTGGCCAACTACAAGAAATGTCTGACCTCTGTGATTGCCAACAAGGGTTTTGCCACCAAGTACTAAATCATGTTTTGCGAAGGGGTCAAATACTTATTTCACTCATTAAAATGCAAATCAATTCATAACTTTTTTTAAATGCGTTTTTCTGGATATTTTTGTTATTATTCTGTCTCTCACTGTTCAGTAAACCTACTATTAAAATTATAGACTGATCATTTCTTTGTCAGTGGGCAAATGTACAAAATCAGCAGGGGATCAAATACTTTTCTCCCTCACTGTACTTTTTTTTTGGTTTTAGGTTTAACCGGTTCCCGACCGGCTCATGTACATTTACTGCTGCAATGTGGCGCTGTCCTGCAAATTGCCATTTATAAACCGCACTCTGCAGGAGTGTGGCCGCGGCTCGGGTGGACTAGATCTCCGCTGGCAAGCAGCGATTGCTTAGCAGAGAGGAAGAACGGGGAACCGCCGATGTAAACACGTAAGAGATCTACTGATCCCTGTCAATGGGATCAGTTAGATCTCTGATTCTTCTGGTAGCTCAGCCCCCTCACAGTTAGAACACACCTAGAGAACACAGTTAACCCTTAGATCACCCCTGCAGGTTAACCCCTTCACTGCCAATGACATTTGCACAGTAATCAGTGGATATTTAAATTTCTGATCGCTGCATAAATGTCATTGGTCCCAAAAAAGTGTCAAAAATGTCCGACATGTCCGCCCCAATATCGCAGTCCCGATAAAAATCGCAGATTGCTGCCATTACTAGTAAAAAAAAAAAAATTGTAAAAACGCCAGAAATTAATTCTCATGGTTTGTAAGTGTGACAATTTTTGTGCAAACCAATCAAACGCTGATTGCGATTTTTTTTTTTTTGAGGAGGAATATAAATCGGCCAAAACCAATGAATAAATTAATTTTTTTATACATTTTTTTGGGGGGTATGTATTTTAGTAAAAAGTAAGAAATATTGTTTTTGTTGCAAAATTGTCACTCTTTTTTTGTATATAGCGGTGATCAGAAATGACGCAGAGGTGATCAAATATCACCAAAAGAAAGCTCTATTTGTGGGAAAAATGGACGCAAATTTTGTTTGGGTGCAACGTCGCATGACCACATAATTGTCAGTTAAAGTGACGCAGTGCCGAATCATAGAAAGTGCTCTGGTCCTAACGTGGGAAATCCTTCCGGGGCTGAAGTGGTTAATATCACTTTAATAAGGGAGAAATGACCAATAGAAACAGAGTATGTTGTTTTACTACAATAATTAATAGACTACAGTGACTAGCAGCAGGGCATTTTTAAATGGCAAAGCTAGGCCTAATTCACAAGGACAGGTGGGGATTTACTATAATAATTAGGATACAATAGTGTAAAAGTGGCCAGCAGCAGAACAGTTCTAATCAGGGATAAGAGGCCTAACCTGGGTATGCCTAAAAGTTATTTTAATTTTATCTAGGAGGATGGGGGGGGGGGGTATTGTGAGTGATATATGGCCTGACATGTATTGCCTTCTTTTTTTGTCTGTTGCTGCATGCATGCCCCTTTTATTTTAATAACTTGTCGCTGCTTTATTTAAATAGCATGTGTCATAGATCATAACGCATTTTTTTCTTTCTTTATTCTAAGCATTAAACTAAAAATAAATAGCTTTAACAAGCATAAACAATAGTGCTCTAGCAAAGTGTCATTCCTACAATCACATGTGTCTCAGGGCTGGACACAAACAATGCATAATCGTGTCTTTCTCCAAACACTGCAAATTAATACCAAACTTGTTCCACTTATATATACAAAAAACAGTATAGAGTCTCAGAAAATCTTCAATCTTTCCAATCCTCTTGCTATTTTTGTATCTATGATATCCTTCCACCAATAGCAAGTGATGCTGTGTTGATACAGACAATCTTGTGACTTTTCTCAACTGTGTCCCCTTTAAGTGCTCTAGCCTGTCACCTGAGTGTGCTAGGGCTTTAGCACATAAAGGTATCTTTAATGGGATGATGTAATATCGATTTGTCGCCTCTGGGGGTCTCCCTATGCTCCTATGAAGCCCTCTTTTTCTTGTATGGGACGATTGGTTCCTCCGAGTCTCATTCACCAGTTCTGTTCACAGTATATGTGGAAGAAGGGTTACCAGGATCCTCGTAGTGTAATATTGCTTTTAAAACTTCTATTCAGTAAAAACGCATTACACACTTACATTTACAAGCCGCCAACAGGCGCTTCTCCACGAGCTGCGAGCTCGTCTCTTTAAGAACATCACTTCCAGTCACCTCCGCTCACCACGCCCTACGCGTTATGTCACGCACCACGTGACTTCTTCATGGGGATAGCCCATCAGTTTTTTCTTGCTATAAAATTACTTAGAACCCCCAAGCATTATATATTGTTTTTTTTCTAACACCCTAGAGAATAAAATGGCGGTCGTTGCAATACTTTTTGTCACACCGTATTTGCGCAGCGGTCTTACAAGCGCAAGTTTTTTGGAAAAATTTAACTTTTTTGAGTTAAAAAATAAGACAACAGTAAAGTTAGCCCAATTTTTTTCCATATTGTGAAAGATAATATTATGCCAAGCAAATTGATACCCAACATGTCATGCTTGAAAATTCCTACAGGTTACCAATTTTGAGTTACAGAGGAGCTCTAGTGCTAGAATTATTGCTCTCGCTCTAACAATTGTGGCGATACCTCACATGTGTGGTTTGAACATTGTTTTCATATGCGGGCGTGACTTATGTATGCGTTCGCTTCTGTGAGCAAGCTCGCGGGGACAGGGCGTTTTCAATTTTTTTTCTTTTTTTTTTTCTGCCAGGACCTCCTAAATAAGAGATCTGGGGTCAAAAAATGTCCTCTTTAAGAGCATTGGGCGGAAGTGACTTTGCTTCCCCCCTGCAATGCTACGGAGCTGAGTGGGCGGCATCTTCCCCCATCGCTCACTCGGCATCCAGGAACTGGGGGGAGCAGACCCGATCATCTCCGCCCCTACCGGAGGGTCCGGTAAGTGGCGGAGATGACGGGAAAATGACGGGGGGGGGCACCTCTCCCGCCACCGTTAAAAGTGATTCACCGCTGAGACCACTTTTATCTTGCAGAGAATTGCCAGCAAAAAAAATTAAAAAATACTGGGGTTATGGTAGCTATCTGCTACCATAACAACGATATACAGCAGCGGTCGTTAAGTGGTTTTAAATGAACTGCCAATAGACCCTGGTGTGGACAAAACTACACCTGACCCCCCCCCTTATTTTATTGTAATACAATGCACGGCAGTGCATTACTGTGCACTGCAATGCAGGTGTGTTGTCTCAAAATGAGGCTGGGTTCACACTATTGTGAATTGGATGTGGGATCTCCGCATCCAATTCGCAATAGCAGGAGATTTTGACCGTCTCTCTATGGGTCTCTGTGCATCTTTTGGTCTGTTTCAGATCCAAATTTGGCCAAAAATTTGGGCTGAAATCGGACCTGAAACGGTGAACCAGGACACACCGGACTCCTGCTAGGAGCCGCATGCGGTGATGGTGTGAACCCAGCCTGAATGGTAAAGGCTTGGATGGTGCGGCACTGTGCATTGCGATTTCTGGCCTACCGTAAACCTGCTGTTTTGTCCTTCACAGGCTAAACACTGGTTCAATTTATGCAATTTAAAAAATAACAAAAAAAAAAGTCAAATGTCAGTCAGTCATTAATAGGCTTTGTATAATAAAGAGATTTAATAATAAAAAATCAGCTTTGGCATTTAAATTTCTTAAACCAAAATGAAAACTAAAAACATACAGAAGGGGAGATAAACAATTCCAAGGAAAAAAAAAACGTCTTTTCTGAAGAGGCAATAAAGGATTTGTGGAACAGCTTGCCAAAACCTAATGAGTATTTTGGCATGGTTCTGTAGCTGTTGAGAACTAATAGCTCTGAACAGACCAATACAGCCTGTTCAGATGTATATTACAAATGGAGCAGACACTACAAGATACAGAGCAAATATATATATATTTCCAAACAACACTCAGTTTCTCAAACAGAAGATGTTCCCAACAGCATATGTTTGTCTTAAACCTCATTTGAAATAGTGATTAGTGGTATTAAATACGAAGCTACTGAGATGCTAGAGTGAGAAAAAAACACCTTGGTAGTTCTCCAAAAGAGCACAATGCAGTTAACCAGAAAATATGAGTTATTAGCTTATCATAATTACATCCAGTTTCTAAAGTAATGGAGCAGTCCACAGTGAATTTCTTCAGGGAAGTGTAACAAAGAGTGTGAAATGAGCAGATGGATTTAATTTTTGATGAATTTCGACTGCTAAAATGATCTCTCAAGCAATCCTTGGTTAGGCATGTGCTGTGTTAGTAATTCTTAACCCTTCTGATGATCAAATTGCTGCAGAATATTAAGTTACCCGTTTAGTTATTAAATACAGAACCACATACAATACAATCACCTCTTTTTATACCATATATTTTTTTCACTTGATGCATCATGCATTCATCTAGCACAAATAAAATTTAGTACAAGAGGTAAGTAGATTTTAATAAAAAATATTTAGCCATTAGCAGGCAAAAGGTGAAAATTAGGGGCTATCCAATTTCATGTTTTTATTGTTATGTCTGTTGAGATTTTTTTTTTTGTCAGGGATAAGGGCCCATTTACCAGATTCTAAATGCATTTTCCGCTAAAGTCAATAAAGAAGTGTCAAGATATACAATGAACAGTGTATTGCACTAAGTGCAAATGAAAGGTAACGTGGTGACACATTTTGATGCAATAAACTGACAAGTGTATGTAGTCAGTTACCTTCCTTACGTTTCCGACAACTCTGTTTTCTAAAGTTTTTTACTGCCTCTTTTATTGTGATCACGAATATTTGATTATAGGGGATGATTTCAACCTATCCCATTTCACTGCTCTTGACCGCCATGTGGTGGAAGCCCCGAGGTTCACAATTTGGAGTCCTCAGAGACTCACAGCTTTTTCGTAAACTCATGACGTTATGCTCTTTTTGATGCCGGGTGGGTTTTACATCCTGGGGATCAACAGTACACATTCTATTCAACCCCCCGTCGCACACATTCTCATATAGACTACTTCTTTGTCAACAACCCCAAACTTAGAATCATTCAATCTGTACGCATACTCACAATTTCCTGGTCTGACCACACCCCTATTCTGCTTACATTATCCTTAGGTATTCCTATTCGTAGACCCTGCCACTGGCAATTAAAAAAATTTCTTCTTCACATAACAACTCAAGTATGTACACCCTATCACAAATGGCATATCCAGGTTGCAACTTGCTAGATGTCAATCTACTGTTCTATGTTCATAGTAATGGGGAGGGGGAAAATTGGGACTCTAAATGAGGTAATGAATGGGTAGATTCATCTACCTCCATCCCTGGATACGGTTTCTTCTAACGTCACGCTGCGTAATCAGGGGGAGAGGCGGTGCCACTGCCAGCACAACTATTGTCTGTCTGCAATTGGCGCTCAGGCCTCTCCTCAGAATGAACGCAGATGGCCCAATCAAGGCATCAGCACTCTACGTCAATTGACGCCAAGCACACGGCGCATGATTTGTGACGTCAGTGCGCGTCTGGTGCCCGCCCAGCTCCCCCGCATCTAGGCAAGGACTGTAGGAGGAAGTGGAGGCCCCGGAGCGCATCACAGCTCCTGGGAATGCATATAGCCAACAGCACCCCCAGCTGCCAAACAGGACATCTGAAATAAAAAATACCAATTGTCACAATTGACGATTGTATGAAGTATTGTTCGATAAAGTCCATATGCTACCTTAGATATGTGCTTCCATTCCTAAATACATAGTAATGGGGAGGGAGAAAATTGGGACTTTAAATGAGGTAATGAATGGGTAGATTCATCTATCTCCATCCCTGGATATATTGAAAAAAAGGATTTCTGTGCAGAGAAAAATGTATAAAAATAATCAATTGGTCTAAGTGTTTACAATGCTAATCATGCTACTATTTTTCATGGATTTTTTCTATATTTATCTGCGAGGTACCAATAAACATGGTTTGCGCATTTATTTTCTTAGTTGTGCTTCATTTAAAGTCCCAACTTATCCTTTTTTTTATCAATATATCCAGGGATGGAGGTAGATGAATCTACCCATTTGTTACCCCATTTAAAGTCCCAATTTTCTCCCTCCCCATTACTATGTATTTAGGAATGGAAGCACATATCTAAGGTAGCATATGGACTTTATCGAACAACACTTCATACAATCGTCAATTGTGACTATTATTTGGTATTTTATATGTCAGATATCCTGTTTGGCAGCTGGGGGCGCTGTTGGCTATATGCGTTCCCGGGAGCTGTGACGCGTGTCGGGGCCTCCCCTTCCTCCTTCATTCTTTGTCTAGATGAAGGGGGGTGGGCAGGCACCCGACGTGCATCAACATCGCGCTTCACGCTCCGTGCGCTTGGCGTCATTTGACGCAGATGCTGACACGTTGATTGGGCCATCTGCATACATTCTGAGGAGAGGCTTGAACGCTAATTGCTGAGAGACAATAGTTGTCCAGGCGATAGTGCCGCCTCTCTCCCTGATTACGCAGCATGATGTTGGTGACAACCCGTGGCTAAATGTCGATATATATATCGCACAAGGGGATCACACTTCCCATTCCTCGCTTGAGACTATACACCATTTATCCTTATATTATTTTTTCAATACTGTTCAATGTTGTAATTCACTGCATTTCCAATGCATTTACCTTCTTTGTATTTGCTTTTATTACATCAATAAAATCTTGAAACTATAAAAAAAATAATAATTTTCTTCTTCAACATCTTCCCTCTAAAACTGAGTTGGAGTCTACTTTGAAACTCTATTTTGCTGAAAACGATACCCCCAATGTATCTCTCTGACCTGTGGGAAGCCCATAAGGCTGTCCTTCGAGGTCGTTGCATTGCAATCTCCTTGGCTATGAAAAAGGATGCTTGGGCTTTTAAACTACAAACTGAAAAAGAACTTAGGGCCCTAGAATGCCAGTGGCAAACTACCCCATCCCTACCTTTACTTAAAAAGATCATCCGCTTAGGTACATCTCTTAAAGACCTGGCACTGGGCCGAGCAGAAAAAAGCTTTGATCAGGTTGAAATAATCATACTATGATAAATGTAATAAGGCCCATTCTCTAGTAGCTAGAAAGTTGCGCAACTGTACCCATATGACAGCCTCACACCATATCAAGGATAGGTCAGGGTGTCTATTATCTCATTTTATATTGACCTATACAATAATCCCGGAATCCCTCATGACTAGTGTTGAGCGAACCCGGACTGTAACGTTCGGGTCCGTAACGAACTTTCGGGTGTCCGTGGCACGGACCCGGACATTTCAAAAATCGTTCGGGTTCGGTCCGGGGTTCTGCTATTTTACTCCACGTGTTGAGAAGCTGCAGGGCAGCCAATCAACAAGCGTTTCACTGGTTTGCCCTTAGAAGCCATCACAGCCATGCCTACTAATGGCATGGCTGTGATTGGCCAGTGCATCATGTGACCCAGCCTCTTTATAAGCTGGAGTCACAGTGCTGCAGTCACATGCTCCTTGGGTTAGTGTAGGGAAAGGAAGCTGAAAGCTTGAGGGACAGATTTGAGACATTTTAAGACCTGATCCTGCATCCTGAGATAGATTACTTTACTACTGCTGTCTGTGCTGTTGCTCTGAGGACAGATAGCAGAAATTAGAGATTTTACATACCGCTGCTTTGAGTTGCAGATCAAGCTCTGCATAGAACAACGATCGCTACGATCGTGCTCAACGATCAGATTGTTGGGGGAATTTGAGATTTCAAATACCGCTGCTTAGAGTTGGAGATTTGCAGATTAAACTCTGTCCAAT
>BLSH010488508.1:636524-664689 GCA_018402905.1 Glandirana rugosa | reverse complement strand
GGGAGACTCTAGGTCCTATCTCGAAAGGAGACGAGAGAAGGACCAGTAATTTACGTCCACCTCTCCCTAAACTCACCTGGTCTTTCAGGCCCGGTGTTGGTCGGGACGGTGCCACCGTGCCACCGACCGTTTTGGGTCCAACCTGAGAGCGATCAGCGGAGTTTTACTAGCGTACGCTCCGCTGTTAATAGTGGTAATGTCGTGGAGTGTATTGATCACAACTCGCTTGGGCCTGACATTGCAAGCCCAGGCATGGCTTGAAAGCCCACAGGCACCGTGCCTGGGCCTGGGCCTGTAAAGTTTTTAGCAAGCCGAACCCGAACGATTTTTGAAATGTCCGGGTCCGGGTCCGTGCCACGGACACCCGAAAGTTCGGTACGGACCCGAACGTTACAGTCCGGGTTCGCTCAACACTAGTTATGTGAGGTGCTGTAATGGTGATAATTGTCGCCTCGCATGCGATCATTTTGAGGCGACTAGCGAGAGTCCAACCTGGGTTTTGCCAGCCACCGTGCCACCGTGGCAGGGCTGGTTGTGGCCCGGACTTTCTGGTCCACTCAAATCCCTCTCCACCTGCATTTAATGACCAGGAAGAGAGCAGAGGAAAGCTCTATCCTGGATCTCAGAGGGAAAAAGCTGAGTGAGCTCTGTGTGCTAACTTAAACTCAAAGACAAAAGTTTGCACTGTGCTTATGTTTTGTGGGTATCGGGGACAGCCCCTCACTGTATAGAGAGGAACCTGACTGTATAGTTTAGCGCTGGACGGCGAGGTTTTGTTTTCTGTTTTTTTTCTTATGTGTTTTGACCTTGCAAACCTGTGCCAATAAACCTGGCAAGCTGCCATATTTTAAAGAAACTGACCTCCATGATGAATTTTTTCCTCTGAAAAGTGATCCCCACAAGCTAATCTCCCACACATGGTGGAGGATGCGGGCAGCCTTCAAAGATGGAAGAAATGTTGAAGGTCTTGCTGCAAGCCAACTGCCGGGTCACAGAGGTCGTTGCAGCACAACAGGCAGCCCAGCAGGAAACCAAACGACAGGTCGCAGAGGCCGTTGCAGCTCAGTGAGAGGAGAGTTGCCAGGCTATTGCATCACAACACACTCTGCAGGAAAACAACCTCTGGGTCGCAGAGACCGCTGCAGCACAACAGGCGGCTCAGCAGGAGGCAACTCGGCAGGCCATTGCTACTCAGCAGGAGGAAAGTCGCCAGGCTATCGCAGCACAACAGGAGACAAACCGACAGTTGGCGGAGGTCCTGTTGGAGTTAAAGAAGGGGCCTGCCAACTCCTGTGACATTAGAACCAAAGTTGGTACGCACCTCTTACCATATGCAGAAGATGACACCTGCGGATGATGTGGAGGTGTACCTAACAACCTTTGAAAGAGTTGCTCTTCGCAAAGGAAGGGTAAAAGAACAGTGGGCAGGACTGTTAGCACCATTCTTGACAGGTGAACCCAAAAAGCCTATTTCAATCTGGAAACATAAGGACCAGGATGTACCTGATGTTAGAGTCTGACTTATGCAGTAGGCAACCTCTCTTATGGCCCTGGTTCCAGAACCCCTGTTAGAGCAGACAGGGAGTGCTGGAGCACAGGGGAGCACGAGGGCTGGATTGGACACAGGTGATGGTAAGATGTCGTCCAGAAGTCCAAGTAGTGATGCAGGCCGGGTCAATAACATGCGGGCAAGGCAGTACAGGAGGAGCAGGCAATCGGGTGGTCGGGTGCAGGCAGGGTCGTTAACAGGCAGGCAGATGGAGGTACACAGGGGTCAGACAAAAGAGTGGTCATAGACAAGCCGGGGGTTGGTGCAGGCAGAGTTCAAGCAGATGCGGGTTCAGGCCAGGTCACAGGTAACAGGTAGCTCAGAACGGGTCACTCAGAAACACGGTAATACTGTAGAACGGACAGCACTGGCTGCTGGGTCTCAAAGGCTTATATGGGCTGTTTGGCGCCACTTCCGGTGCGTGCACGCGGGTGCGCGCACCACCACGGAAGACAGCAGAAGCACCAATGTCCCCTAACATTGCCCCCCCAAGGGGCAGCCTCTGAGTGTCTTCTCCAAAAGGTTCTTCAGCGTTTCGGGTTCCCATGAGTTTTACTTAATAAAGAACTGGGTGGATCCACCCCTTCTCCTGCAGTCGAGGATGGCTTCCACTTCAAATTCCTTCTCACCATCCACAAGGATGGGCTCAGACGGGGCCGACTTCCGACCCGGGAAGGAGTCCTGAGTTACGGGCTTCAACAAGGTAACGTGAAATACCGGGTGCACTCGCAGGGACGGAGGATGGTCCAGCTCATATGCCACCTTGTTGATCTTTCTTCTCACGGGAAATGGCCCGATGAACCTTGAGCCCAACTTCCTGGAAGGGCATGACAACCTCAAGTTCTTGGTTGCCAACCACACTCGGTCACCTGGTTGCAGGTCCAATTCCCCGCATCTCCCCTTGTCAAATGCCCTCTTGTTGCGCTCCTGTGTCTGAGCTAGGGTTTCTTGTAGCACTTTGTTTTTCCTTGTCAGGAATTCTACTGTCTTCTGTACAGCAGGTACCTCACTTTCCGGAATCAGGTTAGGTATAAAGGTAGGGTGGTACCCCAGGTTTGCCCAGAATGGGGACTGCTTGGGGGCTGAATGCTCGGTATTATTGTATGCAAATTCAGCCATAGGTAGCAGCGAGACCCAGTCATCTTGAGTAAAAGAAGAGTAGCAGCGGATGTATTGTTCTAGGGTCTGGTTAGTCCTCTCTGTCTGATCATTTGACTGGGGGTGATAAGCAGAGGAAATTGCCAGTTCAATGTTTAATGTGGAACACAGGGCTTTCCAGACCCTAGAAGTGAACTGCACCCCACAATCTGATACAATGTTGATAGGGAGCCCATGCAGTCGGACCACTTCATTGATAAATGTATTTGCCGTCTCAGTTGCGGTGGGAGTGCCCTTCATCGGGATGAAGTGGGCCATCTTAGTAAGACGATCCACAATTACAAAAATGGGATTGAATCCTTCAGACGTGGGTAACTCCACTATGAATTCCATCGATATGTGTGACCATGGCCGTTCGGGAATGGGCAGCGGGTTTAACAGACCCCATGCTTTTGCCCGGCTGGTCTTGTGTTGGGCACAGACCGGACAAGCTTCCGAAAGTCCTTGTCAGCGGAAGACCACCAAAAGGAGCGTGACAACAGCTCCACAGTCTTACGACCGCCAAAGTGCCCGGCCAATTGATGATTGTGGCAAAGTTCCAACACTGTTTAATGCTGCTGTTCTGGGATAAAGAGTTTACCTTGGAACCACCACAGTCCAGCTTTCATTGTCAGTCTGGGGTCAGGGGACATGGTTGATCTGGCCAAGGATCGCTTAACCCGAGACAGCAATTCTTCCTATATTACCAAGAAACTCTGGGTTGGAAGGATTGAATCTGGTGGCGTGGAGTCACCAGGCTCACTGAACATCCTGGACAGAATGTCCGGCTTCACATTCTTTGACCCAGGCCTGTAAGTAATATGCAGGTTAAAGCGAGAGAAAAACAGAGCCCATTGTGCCTGATGTGGTCTCAGTCTTTTAGCTGTGCGCAGGTACTCTAGGTTCTTATGGCCGGTGAATACCATGACAGGGTGTAGAGCACCTTCCAGTAGATATCGCCATTCCTCCAGGGCGGAGTTGATTGCCAGAAGTTCCCGGTCTCCCACATCGTAATTTTTCTCTGGCGCTGTAAGTTTGCAGGAGAAAAAGGGGATGGGGTGGAGCGAGGCCTTTGGACCCCGTCTCTGGGATAGGACTGCTCCCACTGCTGTCCCTGAAGCATCCACCTCCAGGATGTAAGGCAGAGCTGAATCCGGGTGCTTAAGAACAGGTGCCATAGTGAACAGTTCTTTGAGCTTCAGAAAGGCCATTTGGGCCCCAGGAGACCAGTGGAAGCGGGAGCCCTGTTTAGTGAGTCGGGTGATGGGTGCGATCACCACAGAAAATCCCTTAATGAACTTCCTGTAGAAGTTGGCAAAACCGATGAACCATTGGACCCCTTTCCTGTCAACGGGAGCTGGCCAATCCACAATTACCGAGACTTTGTGGGGATCCATGGTTACTCCGGTGACTGAGATGTCGAAGCCCAGGAACGAGATTCTAGAGCACTCAAAGGCACACTTTTCGGCCTTAGCATAAAGTCCATGCTGACGTAGACGTTGTAAGACGCACCTGACGTGCCTGCGATGTTCTTCCAGAGAGGCCGAAAACATGAGAATGTCATCAAGGTAAATGATGACGAACTGGTCCAGGTAGTCACGAAACTCATCATTTACTAGATGCTGGAAAGTAGCTGGAGCATTGCAAAGCCCGAAGGGCATCACTAAGTATTCAAAGTGACCGAAGCGTGTCCGGAAGGCAGTCTTCCACTCGTCACCCTCCCGGATGCGGATGAGATTATAAGCTCCGCGAAGATCCAGTTTGGTAAACACAGAAGCTGTTCCTAGTCTTTGAAATAACTTAGGGACCAGTGGCAAAGGGTACCGGTTTTTAATGGTAATTTTATTAAGATCCCAATAGTCTATGCAGGGTTTGAGAGTGTGGTCTTTCTTCTCCACGAAGAATCCAGCTCCTGCAGGTGAAGTGGAGGGCCAAATTAAACCTTTTTGAAGGTTATCGTCCAGATAAGCCTTGAGGGCTTTCAGTTCCAGCTCAGAGAGCGGGTAGATTCGGCTAAAAGGTACTTCTGCCCCTGGTAGCAGCTCTATCGGGCAGTCGTACGACCTGTGCGGTGGGAGAGCATCTGCCCCTTTCTTGCTGAACACATCCAGAAACTCATGGTAGACAGGTGGAACAGCGAGACGGGTTTCAGGATCAGAATCAGAGTCCAGACAGAGCACTGAAGAAGGGGATTCCGGAGCGGGTGGAAGAGAGTTATGCTGGCAGTACGAGGAGAGAAACTGAATTTCTCCAGAGGACCAATCAATGGTGGGGCAGTGTGCCCGGAGCCATGGCAGACCCAGAATGACTGGGAAAAGAGGGGAGGTTATCGTCCAATGACAGGTGTTCCAGGTGTCCGCCTGCTGTCCAGGCAAGAAGAGGAACTGTCTCATCGGTGACTGCTCTGGATTTAATGGTGGACCCATCAGCCAAGCGAATGGCCATCCAATGGGTCTTAAGCTTGAGTGGGATCTGGTGCTGAGCTGCAAAGACCAGGTAAACGAAGCAGCTCTGGAGTCCAGGATAGCCGGGACCTGGATATTCCTATCAGGAAGCTGGATATGCAGCAGAAGAACTAGATGGTTGGAAGGGTCAGGCAAAGACAAGAGTCATCCAGGGGTAAAGTGGAGCTTGTTTCCCTGCTTAACCAGACAGGACCTGAGAAGATGTCCAGGGCCACCACAATAGAGACAGAGGTTGTGGATCAGGCGTCTGTGTCTCTCTTCAGGAGAGAGAGAGGGCTGGAGAGGTCCAGGTTCCGTCCAGACAGGACAAAAAACACCTGCGGCTTCTTTGGCTCTACGCTCCAGCAGACGTCGGTCGACCTGGATGGCCAGGTTGATCAGAGCTTCCAGTGTCTGGGGAACACCCATGCGGGCCATCTTGTCTTTGAGCGGCTCCGAGAACCCCAATCTAAACTGATGACGGAGCGCAGCATTGTTCCATGATGTATCTGCGCTTCAGCGCCGGAACTCTGCTACGTAATCATCCGCCGTTCGGTGGCCTTGCTGGAGTGCGTGGAGAGCAGCCTCAACTGTGGCAGCCTGGTGGGGATCCTCGTACAGCCAAGCCATGGACCGAAAGAAAAGGATGAGGTTGGTGGTTTCAGGAGCCCTCTGTTCCAGCAGCCGGTTAGCCCAAGCTTGTGGCTCATCCCTTGATAGCGAGATGACCAGTCCCACTTTAGTAGCTTCTAACAAGAAGGTGCGGGGCTGCAGGAGAAAGTACAACTCACATGCATTGCGAAAAGCCCAAAACTTCCGGCGGTTCCCCGTGAACCGCTCGGGCAACGGTACCTCAGGTTCGCTAGGCAAGGCCAGCATGGTGAGAGCATCCAGCTGGCTGGTGCTGGGAGAGGCAGGCAAAGTGAGCTCCCTGACTCTGTTTTCCAACTGGGTGTATTGCCCTTGTAAGTCCCTCACCGCCTGGGTGAGCCCGGCTAGGTACGTACTCAATTCCTCCATAGGAGAGGGCCTCTGCGCAGACTCAGATTGGCTGTCCATTGCTGTCACGTACCTGATGGTAGAGTCTGACTTATGCAGTAGGCAACCTCTCTTACGGCCCTGGTTCCAGAACCAATGATAGAGCAGACAGGGAGCGCTGGAGCACAGGGGTGCACGAGGGCTGGATTGGACACAGGTGGTGGTAAGATGTCGTCCAGAAGTCTGTGCTAGACTGAAGAGTAGTGATGCAGGCCGGGTCAATAACATGCGGGCAAGGCAGTACAGGAGGAGCAGGCAATCGGGTGGTCAGGTGAAGGCAGGGTCGTTAACAGGCAGGCAGATGGAGGTACACAGGGGTCAGACAAAAGAGTGGTCGTAGACAAACCGGGGGTCGATGTAGGCAGAGTTCAAGCAGATGCGGGTTCAGGCCGGGTCACAGGTAACAGGTAGCTCAGAACGGGTCACTCAGAAATACAGTAATGCTGTAGAACGGACAGCACTGGCTGCTGGGTCTCACAGGCTTAAATGGGCCGTTTGGCGCCACTTCTGGCATGTGCGTGCGCACGGGAGAGCACGCGGGTGCACGCGCACCACCGCGGAAGACAGCAGAAGCACCAATGTCCCCTAACTAGAGTTGAGCGAACCCAAACTGTAAAGTTCGGGTCCGTACCGAACTTTTGGGTGTCCGAGTCCCAAACCCGAACGTTTGAGAAAAAGTCTGGGTTCCGGTTCTGGGTTCTGGTATTTTATCACGCATGTTGAATAGCTGCGGGGCAGCCAATCAACAAGCGTTTCACTGGTTTTCCCTAGAAGCCATCATAGCCATGCCTACTAATGGCATGGCTGTGATTGGCCAGTGCATCATGTGACCCAGCCTCTATATAAGCTGGAGTCACTTAGTGCTGCAGTCACATGCTCTCTGGGTAATGTAGGGAGAGGATGCTGCTGGCTCTGTGAGGGACAGATTGCAGATATATATAACATCTCATCGATCTGATTGTGGACTAGGTAGAGACTACTACTACTGATTTGAGGGACAGATTGCAGATCTCATCCTGCATTACAGAACGATTTGCTTTGAGGGACAGATTGCAGATCTCATCCTGCATTTCCGAACAATCTGCTTTGAGGGACAGATTGCAGATCTCATCCTGCATTACAGAATGATCTGCTTTGAGGGACAGATTGCAGATCTCATCCTGCATTACATAATGATCTGCTTTGAGGGACAGATTGCAGATCTCATCCTGCATTATAGAACGATCTGACTGGACTAGGTATAGTCTATTGCAGATCTCATGCTGCATTACAGAACGATCTGACTGGACTAGGTATAGTCTATTGCAGATCTCATCCTGCATTACAGAATGATCTGACTGGACTAGGTAGAGTCTATTGCAGATCTCATCCTGCATTACAGAACGATCTGACTGGACTAAGTAGAGTCTACTGCTTAGAGGGACAGATAATTGTTCTAAAATCATCTCCTACTCCTATAGGGTCAGGTTCCTGCTGTTGCTGTAAGGGACAGATTATTGTTCTATAATCATCTCCTAGTTCTAAAGGGAGAGGTTCCTGCTAGTCCTGTAAAGGACAGATAATTGTTCTAAAATCATTGCCTACTCCTATAGGGTCAGGTTCCTGCTGTTGCTGTAAGGGACAGATTATTGTTCTATAATCATCTCCTAGTTCTAAAGGGAGAGGTTCCTGCTGTTGCTGTAAGGGACAGATTATTGTTCTATAATAATCTCCTAGTTCTAAAGGGAGAGGTTCCTGCTGGTCCTGTAAGGGACAGTTTATTGTTCTATAATCATCTTCTAGTTCTAAAGGGAGAGGTTCCTACTGGTCCTGTAAGGGACAGATTATTGTTCTATAATCATCTCCTAGTTCTAAAGGGAGAGGTTCCTGCTGGTCCTGTAAGGGACAGATAATTGTTCTATAATCATCTCCTAGTTCTAAAGGGAGAGGTTCCTGCTGGTCCTGTAAGGGACAGATAATTGTTCTAAAATCATCACCTACTCCTATAGGGTCAGGTTCCTGCTGTTGCTGTAAGGGACAGATTATTGTTCTATAATCATCTCCTACTTCTAAAGGGAGAGGTTCCTGCTGTTGCAGTAAGGGACAGATTATTGTTCTATAATAATCTCCTAGTTCTAAAGGGAGAGGTTCCTGCTGGTCCTGTTAGGGACAGATAATTGTTCTATAATCATCTCCTAGTTCTAAAGGGAGAGGTTCCTGCTGGTCCTGTAAGGGACAGATAATTGTTCTAAAATCATTGCCTACTCCTATAGGGTCAGGTTCCTGCTGTTGCTGTAAGGGACAGATAATTGTTCTATAATCATCTCCTAGTTCTAAAGGGAGAGGTTCCTGCCGGTCCTGTAAGGGACAGATAATTGTTCTAAAATCATCGCCTACTCCTATAGGGTCAGGTTCCTGCTGTTGCTGTAAAGGACAGCTTATTGTTCTATAATCATTTCCTAGTTCTAAAGGGAGAGGTTCCTGCTGTTGCTGTAAGGGACAGATTATTGTTCTATAATCATCTCCTAGTTCTAAAGGGAGAGGTTCCTGCTGGTCCTGTAAGGGACAGATTATTGTTCTAAAATCATCTCCTAGTACTATAGGGAGAGGTTCCTGCTGCTCCTGTAGAAGAAGAGGATTTTTTTATTAATTTTTTTTGTATTAATAAATACTTAAATAGTGCTACATAGTACATTTGCGGGCAGAATGAGGAGAGCGACAAATAAGGGATGTGGTCATGGTGCTGCTGGTGCTGCTGGTGTTGGTGAAGCTCCTGTTGGAAGGAGAGGACATGGTCAATCTGTTCCAGCTACACGCACAAGTGAAACACCTTCCTCAGGTGTGAGTAGCCGACAGAACCTTCAGTGTTATATGTTAGGCCCGAATGCCCCTCAACGAATGGTGAGGCCAGAAAAAGTACAGGTGTTAGTAGATTGGGTGGCTGACAATGCCTCCAGTTCCTTCACATTGTCTCCCTTCCGTTCCCTTGATGAAAGCTCAGAGTTGGCACCTGAACACCATGGCCATCTGTCTTTCACCTCAGCCCCTTGTAAATTAGCCAAGCTGTCTGAGCCCCAAGTCCTGCAAGAGACTCTTATGCTTTTTGATGACTCTCCTGGTGTGCTTTCCGTGGGCCATCCACATAGCCCTGCCCCAGAAGTGGAAGACATTGAGTGCACCGATGCCCAAACACTTCTGTTACAGGATGAGGACATGGAAACACCAGCGCAGCAGGTCTCAGATGATGACGAAACACAGGTGCCAACTGCTGCAGCTTTCCTCAGTGTGCAGACTGACAAGGAGGGCAGTGGTGAAGGGTGGGTGGAAGATGATGTGGAGGAGGATGATGAGGTCCTAGACCTCACATGGAATGAGGGTCATGCGAGTGACGTGTGCAATTTGGAGGAAGAGGTGGTGGTCGCACAGAGGCACCAGCACAGCAAGAGAGGAAGCAGGTTGCAAAAGCGGAGCGAGCGTCCCCTAGACAGTAGGCCTGCTACTACCCACTGCACCCAGGGACCTAGCACACCAAAGGCAGCTCAAAGGCATTCCCCCATGTGGCAGTTCTCCAGACAATGTCCTGACGACAAGACACGAGTGGTTTGCAAGCTGTGCAATGATAGCCTGAGCTGAGGCATAAATGTTCTAAACCTGACCACAACCTGCATGATCAGGCATCTAAATTCAAGGCACAAGCTGCATTGGAATAATTACCTCAAAATCCAAGAAAGGTCTCGGCCTCCTCCTGCTTCCTCTTCTGCTGCTGCCTCGGCCTCTTCCTCCACCTCTACAGTGACAGTGTCACCTGCCACCCAGCAAACAGAGCATGTGACAGCACTGCCATTGTCCCCAAGCATTTCCAAAGGGTCCCATGGAAGCTTACAGCTCTCCATCTCCCAAACACTGGAGAGAAAGAGGAAGTACCCCCCTACCCACCCGTGATCCCTGGCCCTGAATGGCAGCATTTCCAAATCCCTGGCCTTTGAAATGCTGTCATTCCGTCTGGTGGACACGGACAGTTTTAAAAACCTGATGGCGGTGGCTGTCCTACAGTATGTGGTTCCCAGCCGCCACTACTTTTCCAGACGAGCCATCCCTTCCCTGCACAAACAAGTCGGGGACAAGATCAAGTGTGCACTGCGCAACGCCATCTGTGGCAAGGTCCACATAACCACTGATACATGGACCAGTAAGCACGGGCAGGGACGCTATAACTCGCTAACTGCACACTGGGCAAATGTAGTGGCGGGTGGGCCTGCGGCGGCTAGCCATTTGGCGCATGTCCTTCTGCCACCCAGGATTGCAGGGCATTTGTCTTTGCCTCCTGTTGCCTCCTCCTCCTACTGCGCTTCCTCCTCCTCTACCACCTCCTCATCTGCTCAGCGTAACACCTTCACCACCAACTTCAGCACATACAGGGGGAAACGACAGCAGGCTGTTTTAAAACTGATATGTTTGGGGGATAAACCCCACACTGCGCAGGAGCTGTGGACGTGCATTGAACAACAGACCAATGAGTGGTTGTTGCCACTGAGCCTCAAGCCCGGCCTGGTGGTGTGCGACAATGGCCGAAATCTCGTAGCGACTCTGGGCCTAGCCGGTTTGACGCACATCCCTTGCCTGGCGCATGTGCTGAATTTGGTAGTACAGAAATTTCTAAAAAAACTACCCGGATTTGTCAGAGCTGCTGCATAAAGTACGGGCCGTCTGTGCACACTTTCGGCGTTCTCACCCTGCTGCTGCTCGCCTGTCTGCGCTGCAGCGGAACTTCGGCCTTCCTGCTCATCGCCACCTATGCAACGTGCCCACGAGGTGGAACTCCACCTTGCACATGCTGGAGAGACTGTGCGAGCAGCAGCAGGCAATAGTGGAGTTTCAGCTGCAGCACGCATGGGTCAGTCGCTCTGCGGAACAGCACCACCAATGAGTGGGCCTCCATGCGAGACCTGTGTACCATATTGCAGTGTTTCGAGTACTCCACCAACATGGCCAGTGCCGATGATGCTGTTCTCAGCGTTACTATCCCACTTCTATGTCTCCTTGAAAAAACACTTCGGGCCATGATGGAAGAGGATGTGGCACAGGAGGATGAGGAGGAAGAGGAGGAAAAGGGGTTATTTCCACAGTTATCAGGCCAGTCATTCACAAGTGGCTCGGAGGGTGGGTTCCTGCACCAGCATAGGCCAGGTAAAAAATATTCAAGCCAGGGCCCAGTTCTGGAGGATGAGCAGGACGAGGAAGATCATCATGAGGAAGAGGAACCGCAGCAGGGTGGCACCCAACGCAGCTCGTGGGCATCACTGGAGTGTGGCTGGGGGGATACGGAGGAAGCAGATGATACACCTCCCACAGAGGACAGCTTGTCTTTGCCTCTGGGCAGCCTGGCACACATGGCCGACTACATGCTGCAGTGCCTGCGCAACGACAGCAGAGTTGCCCACATTGTAACTTGTTCTGATTACTGGGTGGCATCCCTGCTGAATCCCCGTTACAAGGACAACATGCCGTCCTTAATTCCCTCACTGGAGCATGACTACAAGCGCACACTGGTAGAGGCGCTGCCGAGGGCATTTCCAAATGACACAGGGGGCTCAGTGGAAGCACAAGGCGAAGGCAGAGGAGAAGGAGGAAGAGGCCGCCAACGCAGCTGTGCCACCACCAGCACCTCAGAAGGCAGGGTTAGCATGGCCGAAATGTGGCAAAGCTTTGTCAGCACCCCGCCACAACAAACAGCATCACCAGCTGATAGGCAAGGTCTTAGCAGGAGGCAGCATTTCTGCAACATGGTGGAACAGTATGTGTGCACACGCCTACACGTACTGATTGATGGGCCTGCCCCATTCAACTTCTGGGTCTCCAAATTGGGCACATGGCCTGAGCTTGGCCTTTATGCCTTGGAGGTGCTGGCCTGCCCTGCAGCGAGTGTATTGTCTGAACGTGTGTTTAGCACGGCAGGGGGCCTTATCACAGACATGCGCAGCCGCCTGTCCACAGCCAACGTGGACAAGCTAACGTTTATTAATTAATTATGAACCAGGCATGGATCCCACAAGACTTGTCTATACCTTGTGCAGAATAGACATTTAGACCGGTCTCACACAGCCATTGGTATACTTGTTTTTTTGAATATGCCTCAATATTTTGGGGGCTACCCCAATTGGAAAAAAAACAAACAAACAACAAAAAGTGTTGGCTACCTCCTCCTCCTCCACCACTGCCGCTTCCACCTACACTGCCACGTTCACGGCCTAGTCAACCTCTAGGCTCCTACTCCACATCCACCCCCCCTTCTCATTTTTATTTTTATTATTTGATCTCAAGTTATTTTCCCTATCCTATTTTTTTTGTAGGGCACTTATCCTACTCTTACCCCCATTTTACTTCCTTTTGCAGCCCTCTAGCACTTGCCAGGACTTTTTTACAGCCATTTTTGTGTCGAAAAGTTCGAGTCCCCATTGACTCCAATGGGGTTTGGGGTCCGGGGTCAAGTTCGGGTAACGTTCGGTACCGAACCCAAACTTTTTTGTGAAGTTCGGCCGGACCCGCCGAACCCGAACATCCAGGTGTTCACTCAACTCTACCCCTAACACAGAGATACAGTTGCATCAGTGGACCTACCGTACCGACAAGCCACCTCGTTCGCAGATGTTTGACCTAGTTCCCCTTACCGGGAAATGGCTACAGCAAGAAATTTTGCCAGGTCCCCAGATTGCGGAGTGCGTGGTCATGGACTGCTATCTACGGGTGCCCCCCGCTGCTTTGAGGAAATGGGTCAGCCATGGGGACCCCAAAACTGCAAGGCAACTGGTGGACCTCGTCAAGAGATACACGGCTACTGAGGTTGCGCCCATCTGCACCCCACTCCAGTGTGTCTAGAAGTGAAAGATCGCCCGGCAGACCCTTTCCGTAAGACTGCTCCAGGGTTCAGGGTTTTGGGGAAATTTGATAAGACTGATACGGCTAAAGAGACTGGGGGCTCTAGATCTGGAGACTGGCCAAAGAAGCCAGGAAGGTCTTCGAGACCCTTGAGAGGACTAGGTATAGAACATATACAGTGCTACCGATGCCATGCATTGGGCCATATTGCTGCCAATTTCCTTCTGAATGATGAACCCCTGCAATACGATTATACTTATATGAATAGAGGCCGTTCTCTTTTTGCACAGGTCACATATACAGCATCATGGTCAAGTCGCATGGAGAAGCAAATGTGTGTGATGTTTGTTGATGGGAGACCAGTCATTGCACTGCTTGACCCGGGTAGTGTGGTAACATTGGTAAAAAGCAATTGTGTAAACCCTGCAAGCTTACACCCTAGCACTGTCAGAGTCATTTGCATCCATGGGGACACTCGTGACTACCAGACGGTGGTGGTTGAGATTGACACCCCATGCGGTAGTGTGACTCAGTGGGGGTGGTACCTTCACTTCTTTATGATGCATAGTGGGCAGGGATTTTCCCAATTTTTGGAGGTTTTGTGAAGGCACAGGGAGTCTGGAGGATAGAGCTCCCCCTGCTACGGAAGCACGTGACCTCTCGCCAGACCCGTTTTGCCAAATGGAAGGGGTAACTGGGGGCAGGACCGAGGAGGGAGGAGACCCTTTTCCTGTACTGGCTGGGGAGCCAGAGGAGCTGGAAGATAGCTCACAGCGGGGGGCTAATGACCCCGACAATGTCACTCTCCTTAGAGCCAGAGAAAACGTGAAGGTGATGGATGGGGAACCTGTGGACCCTAATTGGGGGGGGGTGTCTTTTCCCTACATGGAGCTTAAAAATGATTTGTTGTATCAGGTGGTGAAACACGGGGAGGACGAAGTGGAACAGCTAGTGGTTCCCAAACCCTTCCGCAGGATGGTGCTAGATCTGGCCCATGGGCATGTAATGGGGGGGGGACATCTGCGTATGGAGAAAACCAGGGAGAGAATAACCCAGAGATTCTTCTGGCCTGGGTTGTATGCAGACGTCAAAGAATATTGTGAAACATGCCCTGAGTGTCAAATGACGGCCCATTTTCATAGTCCCCTTGTCCCACTTCCCATAATTGAAGTGCCATTTAAGCAAATTGACATGGATCTCGTGGGACCAGTAGTATAATCTGCCCGAGGACACCAGCACATCCTGGTGATCCTGGACTATGCGACCCACTATCCTGCGGCCATATCCTTGCAGAATACCTCCGCTAAGACTATCGCCAAGGAGCTGGTCCAAGTGTTTACTTGGGTGGGGATCCCTAAAGAAATCTTGACAGATTAGGGTACCCTGTTCATGTCCAGAGTGACCATAGAATTGTGCAAGTTGTACAAATTCTCCTATCTCCATACCTCTGTTTACCACCCCCAAACTGACGGTCTGGTGGAAAGGTTTAACAAGACCCTCAAGAGTATGCTAAAAAAGGTGGTGGATAAATATGGGCGAAATTGGGATTTTTTGCTGCCATACCTCATGTTTGCCATACGAGAGGTACCGCAGGCATCTAAGGGGTATTCCCCCTTTGAACTCTTGTATGGTAGACATCCCAGGGGCTGCTAGATGTCGCAAAAGAGATGTGGGAAGGAGAGGCCATTCTATATAGAAGCGTCATAGAGCATGTCTCCTTAATGCAGGATTGAATTGCAGCTGTCCTGCCCCTTGTACGAGAGCATATGGAGCAAGCCCAGTAAGCCCGGAGAAGGGATTGCAATCGGGGTGCCAAAACCTGAACTTTCAACCCTGGAGACAGTGCTGGTGCTAGTTCCCACGGTTGAAAGTAAATTCCTGGCAAAGTGGCAGGGTCCCTTTGAGAATAGAGAAAGAGTAGGGGAAGTAAACTACAGTTTACCAGCCTGGGAAAAGGAAACTGGAGCAGATTTACCATGTTAATCTTCTAAAACTGTGGAAAGACAGAGAGTTTATTGGTGGTGTCCACTCCTCTAAAAGACAGGTTACTTCTAACCCCGGAAGTCCCCATCACCGAGTTCTTGTCACTGATGCAAGAAAATGACGTTAAGGAATTTGTCAGTAAAAATAGAGACTTTTCTCTTCCCTACCCGGACTGACCACTGTACCACAACATGACATAATCACGGAACCAGGGGTTAGTGTAAATGTCATCCCCGACTTTGCCACCATTGCTGTCCCTCTGACCAACCTGACAAAGGGTAGAGGGTCAGGAATGGTTAAGTGGAATCCCGAAGCCGAGAAGGCCTTCCAGAAGTTGAAGCAAGCCCTTTGTGTACAGCCAATGCTTGTGACCCCAGACTTCACAAAGGAGTTTGTGGTTCAAACCGATGCCTCTGAGGTGGGACTAGGTGCTGTTCTGTGCAAGATCAGAGATGGTGAGGAGCACCCAGTTGTCTGCTTAAGCAGGAAGCTTAATAGCCATTAAAGGAATTATGCCATTGTGAAGAAGGAGTGCCTGGCTATCAAGTGGGCCTTAGAGGCCTTAAAATACTACCTGCTGGGAAGGTCATTCAGGCTAGTCACCGACCATGCCCCCCTTAAGTGGATGTGTAACAACTGGGAGAAAACAGACCTTTTTCTCAGTGGAACACTGGGCCGGAAGGCTGCAAAAGAATGCTGATGGTCTTTCCTGGGCCTACTGCATGGACAGTTGCTCCACCTCAGGGGCTTGAGTGGGGGGGGATATGTGAAGTTATGCGAGGCGCCCCAATGGACGGACGATACTTGTCGCCTTGCATGCGATCATTTTGAGGCGACTAGTGAGAGTCCGACCCGGGTTTTGCCAGCCACTGTGGCAGGGCTGGTTCCAGCCTGGACTTTCTGGTCCACTCAAACCCCTCTCCATCTGCATTTAATGACCAGGAAGAGAGCAGAGGAGAGCTCTATCCTGGATCTCAGAGGGAAAAAGCTGATTGAGCTCTGTGTGCTAATTTGGACTCAAAGACAAAGGTTTTCACTGTGCTTATGTTTTGTGGGTGTTGGGGACAGCCCCTCACTGTATAGAGAGGAAACCGGCTGTATACAGGGTGGGCCATTTATATGGATACACCTTAATAAAATGGGAATGGTTGGTGATATTAACTTCCTGTTTGTGGCACATTAGTATATGTGAGGGGGGAACTTTTCAAGATGGGTGGTGACCATGGCGGCCATTTTGAAGTCAGCCATTTTGAATCCAACTTTTGTTTTTTCAATAGGAAGAGGGTCATCAAACTTATTGGGAATTTCACAAGAAAAACAATGGTGTGCTTGGTTTTAATGTAACTTTATTCTTTCATGAGTTATTTACAAGTTTCTGACCACTTATAAAATGTGTTCAATGTGCTGCCCATTGTGTTGGATTGTCAATGCAACCCTCTTCTCCCACTCTTCACACACTGATAGCAACAACGCAGGAGAAATGCTAGCACAGGCTTCCAGTATCCGTAGTTTCAGGTGCTGCACATCTCGTATCTTCACAGCATAGACAATTGCCTTCAGATGACCCCAAAGATAAAAGTCTAAGGGGGTCAGATCGGGAGACCTTGGGGGCCATTCAACTGGCCCACGACGACCAATCCACTTTCCAGGAAACTGTTCATCTAGGAATGCTCGGACCTGACACCCATAATGTGGAAGCCTGTGCTAGCATTTCTCCTGCAGAGTTGCTATCAGTGTGTGAAGAGTGGGAGAAGAGGGTTGCATTGACAATCCAACACAATGGGCAGCACATTGAACACATTTTATAAGTGGTCAGAAACTTGTAAATAACTCATGAAAGAATAAAGTTATGTTAAAACCAAGCACACCATTGTTTTTCTTGTGAAATTCCCAATAAGTTTGATGTGTCACATGACCCTCTTCCTATTGAAAAAACAAAAGTTGGATTCAAAATGGCCGACTTCAAAATGGCCGCCATGGTCACTACCCATCTTGAAAAGTTTCCCCCCTCACATATACTAATGTGCCACAAACAGGAAGTTAATATCACCAACCATTCCCATTTTATTAAGGCGTATCCATATAAATGGCCCATCCTGTAGTTTAACGCCGCACGGCGAGGTTTTGGTTTTTTTATGTGTTTTGACCTTGCAAACCTGTGCCAATAAACCTGCCAAGCCGCCAGATTTTAAAGCAACTGACCTCCGAGCTGAATTTTTTCCTCTGAAAAGTGATCCCCACAAGCTAATCTCCCACACCACCCTTAAGGCTCCTGGGCCTGATGGCTTCCCTTATGGGTACTATGGGACCTTTTCTCCCTTGCTTCTTCAATGCATATGTAAACTCTTCAACGCTTTCCTCCAGGACACCCCTATCCCATTAGACATGCAGAGATCTGTTATCACTTTGATTCCAAAGCCAAAGATCCTTCCTTATGTGCTAGCTATAGGCGCATAGCTCTTTTGAACTCAGACTTAAAGTGTTTTATTAAACTCCTCTCTGTCCGTTTGAATACAATACTTCCTTCCCTGATCCACAAGGACCAGGTAGGTTTTTGTCCCCCTTCGCCAGGCCGGGCATAATACTAGGAGAGTTATAGATCTGATTGATGTGGCAAATCGTGAAGGCTCAATGTCCTTGATATTCAGCTTGGATGCGGGAAAGGCTTTTGACCGCCTCGGCTGACCTCTCCTGTTCGCTACATTGCATCATATAGGGTTTAGGGGGCTTTTCTACGAGCGATTCATGGCCTCTACAGTTACCCGTCGTCCCAGGTGAGGACCCCTTATGCTCTTTCCTATTCCTTTCTAGTAACCAATGATACCCAACAGGGCTGCCCGCTCTCCCCTTTATTATTTGCATTATGTGTTGAACCTCTGGCTGCATCTATTTGTAGACATTTGGAACATATCGGTTAGGGGGAGGGAATTTAAAATCTCAGTTTGCGGACGATATAAACCTCACTCTGACCCAACCTAGGATCTCCCTACCAAATGTGCATGCTGAGCTTGACCGCTATGGAGCTCTCTCAATATATAAAATAAACGCATCTAAGTCAGAGGTCCTCCCACTTAACATCACTGTGGATGAGGTTAAGCACTTTACCACTTGTTTCCCTTACGTGTGGAAATCCACAGCTTTAAAATATTTGGGAGTCTTTATTACCCCGACCTTAAATACATTGTACCAGGAAAACTCCCCCTCCTCCAACAATCACATTTCTCTTTTGAGACCTATAGCCTCCATCAAGATGTCCATTTTCCCCAAGCTTTTGTATCTGTTCCAAACGCTGCCTGTACCTATTCCTTATGCACACCTCAAAAAACTGCAAGCAGATCCTCTGCAATGTTTGGAAATATAAACGGCACAGAATTCCCCGTTCAGTGCTCATGGCCTCACGCTCTGATGGTGGCTTAGCGTTCCCCAATTTTATAAAATATTATCAAGCGGCCCAACTACGCTCAGTTGCCTCTTGGTTTACCCAATGTTCTTTTAATAAATGGATGGAAATCGAAAAACTGGTTAGCTCCTATACACCCCAACAATCTACTCTGGAATGTGAATGTGGAGGTGGACCCTAGTCGACTTTTGGGGACTATGTCCCAGTTCAGGACACATTTGCGCACATTGTCCCACCAGTGTGCCCTCTCCTTGGAAAAGTCACTGATGACCTCCTTTCTGTACAACCCCAAGATGCCCAACAGCCTTACTTACCTTATGTCATCTCCTTGGGCAACAAGGAACCCGTTCCATTTTGGCCATTTAGTAGACCCTAGCTCTCACGAATTGCTGCCATTTGTCGAGCTTCAGGATAAATTTGACCTACCTCACCATTTGTTTTATGGATATCTGCAGATCTGTCATTATGCCCAGACTATAACCTCAAATTTGCAGTTTTCTGCTCAGTCCTGCTTTGAACGTATTCTTTTAGAAGGCTCGGCACTAAGGGGAATGATCTCAGACATCTACAAGCTATTGAATGACTACTTCATTCATATCCAAGGTAAACACTCTTACATGCTCCGATGGTAGAGGGCGTTAAATGAAGAGGTATTTCTGGAGGCTTGGCAGGTAATCTGGTCTCAGGCTGCTAAAAGTTCCCTTTGTACTCTCTATAAGAAAAAATTCTATACTTTTGGTCCCAGACTTGTACTACGGATGTTCTGCACATTATTTATCCCACTAGTTCGGATCCCTGTTGGCGTTACCACAGGGATAAAGGCACCCTCCTCCATATATTTTGGAGCTGCCCACTGATTGGCCCATTTTGGCACACAGAATACCAGTTGTTGGGTCACCTTTTCGGGGTACCTATCCCTATGACACCAAAACTTTTCTTGCTGGGCCTCTCCCCACTAAAAACTCCCAAACCCTATAAGAAGTTGCTCCGCCATATTCTTATGGCTGTACGGTGTCTTATTGCCCTTCATTGGAAGCAGCGCTCCCCTCCCTCCCTTGACGCCCTATTAGCTAGCGTTAAGGACATGGAGCTGATGGAGAAAATGACTGCTAGAATACAGGACAGAATGGAAGCTCACAATTGTGTCTGGGAACTATACCAGCTCCAGGAGGATCCACCTTGAACCAGTACATATGCTACTATGATGATACCTTTCTCTCTCTCTTTCTCTGACCTTTACTACTCATGTTTTATTATAAGCTATAATATCCACTTCTCAATATTACTCTACATTACAATGTTCCAACAGTAATACCATTCTAAGAGAACATTTGCTACTTGTAGTTCTACTGGATGTGGTTGTCGCACTTTGCTCTTAAGTCTCGTACACACGATGCGACGGTCATACGACCGGAAGTCCAAAATCGTATGTCGGCTGTTGTGTCTCGCATACTGACATGCACTAAGTGATCGTACGACCAAGCCTAATGTGGTGACGTGTTACGAGCGTATAACGAGGAAGTTCAGGTGAATTTGATTTGTGAATTAGGAATGTAGGTTTACACGAACAGACACTTCCGTGCGTTCCTGACTTCTGAGCATGCGTGTTTTGCACGTACAACTTGTTGGACCAACTTCTCTGTACACATGGTACAAGGATCGTACAACCACTTGTTGTACAACAAAAGTTTTCTAGTCTGCTCATCCAACTTCTGTTGTACGACCGTCGCACCTCGGCTGTTCTAATCGCGCGTACTAACGATCGGATGATCGTACAACATGCTGTTGTATGACCATTTTCATACGACCGTCGTACAAGGCTTTAGTCTTTAGTAAGTGCTTCCTGTGAACACTGTGCTTATATTTTAGTATGTTCTTTTCTGCTGTTATTTTGATAAAAATCAATAAAAATTGCTATTTGAAAAAAAAAAAACCTTACAAGTGTGAATAGGCTTCCTGTGCTGGGTCCCCATTAAGAGCTCTTTTCCTGTTTTGGCAACCATCACCCGGTTTAGGAAATGAGGGGAAACACCAATTTATGTGAACAGTGTTTCTAAAATTTTATCACTGAGCTTGAACATTTTATTTTAGGATTCTCCCAATTGAAGGGATTTCCAATGTCAAGTCAATCCCAGGTTTGGAGAGAATTAAAATTTAAGTATCCAAGGTTCTTTTTTTAAAAAGCAGCCATATGGGCCTTACTGTGTCAAAAAAAAAATCAAACACTGATGCCTTATTTTTTGCTTGATTTAGGACTCCGAAGCATTCAATTTTGAATTAAATGAATTTATGAAAAAACTTGGATGGAGAAAATCTTGGGCACATGACCTATCAAAGTGAAACCTTCCAATAATGGAGCACTCTATGCAGCATAACGCAGAGAACTCAATGGGCAACTGCAGGCTTCAAAGCAAGGTATGAGTGTAATGTGGAGTAAATACTTAAGTCCAATGGTCAGCAGATGGCAATATCTGCTCTCTATTATAAATGGGTGCATTAGTGACAGATCAATCGTCCTTAGAACTGAGACAAACAACATTGTTGTAGACCGTTATTGTACATGCACTATATGTTTTCCAGAAAAAGGATAACAATGTAGATTAACCCATTACAATTATGGATAGTTGGGCCTAATGGGGCCAATAAGCCTTCCAGTGGCAAGACTATGAGGTAAATCACCAAAAATAACAGAAAATTAACACACAGAACTGTTCGCTCAGTTTACATCCATCAAGTAAACAGCCACAATGCATGTATCAATAAACTTCATGTAAGAAGTAGGCATCAAGTTGTACATCAGATGCAGTTCTTTTTACACTTGTACAGGTGCATCTCAAATAATTAGAATATCATCAAAAAGTTAATATATTTCAGTGAAACTATCTATAGCAGATTAGATACATAAAGTGGAAGATATTAATAGGATGGAAGATCTGGTCCTCACATCCCAACATAAACGGGAACAATACAACAAGACATGGGGGATATGGAGTATGTTCCTTCTCACTGATGAAGGCAAAGCCCTTTTTGATCTCTCATCCCCACCCACAGCCCACATAAACTAAGAGCTCACAGTGGCGGTTGACTCCATCCTCTGCTCTCGTTCCCCACTCCTTCTCCCCCTCTCTATCTAACTTTCCCCTCTCCGCCCACCACTTTACACTCCTCCCTAGACCCTCATTTTCTTTTAACCTTTTTCTTGTTTCCCTGAAAACTGAAAAGAGATAGGAACAAGGGCTCTACATCTTCTACTAGACAGGGATTCTGTGTATGTAGACAGAGCCCCTCAATTCTCATAGTTTGGTTTGCGCAAACGTTATCGCGCCTACAATCAATATATGCTTATTGCGATTTTATTTACCAAAAATATTTAGAATACATTTTGGCCTAAACTGATGAATACATTTGTTCTTTTATATATTGTTTTGGATATGTGCCACTCCTTTGCTATCTTGGCTGTGTGCTTAGGGCCATTGTACTGTTGGAAGATGTACCTTTGCCTCAGTCTGAGATCCAGACTGCTCTGGAGCAGGTTTTCATCAAGGATGTCTCTACATTGCTGCATTCATCTTTCCCTCGATCCTGACTAGTCTCCCAGTTTCTGCAGCTGAAAAACATCTCCACAGCATGATGCTGCCACCACCATGCTTCACTGTAGGGATGGTATTGGCCAGGTGATGAGCAGTGCCTGGCTTCCTCCAGACATGACACATGCCATTCAGGCCAAAGAGTTCAATCTTTGTTTCATCAGACCAGATCATTTTGTTTCTCATAGAGTCCTTCAGGAAGGGCGGCTGTCATGTGCCTTTTACTGAGGAGTGGCTTCCATCTAGACACTCTACCATACAGGCCTGGTTGGTGGAGTGGTGCAGAGATGGTTGTTCTTCTGGAAGGTACTCCTCCCTCAACAGAGAAACGCTGGAGATCTGTCAGAGTGACCATCAGGTTCTTGGTCACCTCCCTGACTAAGGCCCTTTTCCCCCAATTGCTCAGTTTGGCCAGGTGGCCTGCTCTAGGAAGAGTCCTGGTGGTTCCAAACTTCTTTCTATTTACAGATGGTGGAGGCCACTGTGCTCAGTGGGACCTTCAATGCTGCAGAAATTTTTCTGTACCCTTCTCCAGATCTGTGCCTCAATACAATCCTGTCTCGGAGGTTTACAGACAACTCATTGGACTTCATGGCTTGGATTGTGCTCTGACATGCACTGTTAACTGTGGGGCCTTATATAGACAGGTGTGTGCCTTTCCAAATCATGTACAGTCAACTAAATTTACCGCAGGTAGACTCCAATCATTTTGTAGAAACATCTCAAGGATGATCAGTGGAAACAAGATGCACCTGAACTCAATTTTGAGTGTCATGGTAAAGGCTGTGAATACTTATGTACATGTGATTTTTTTTTTTTTTTTTTGCTTTTTTAAAAATAAATTTGCAAAGATTTCAAACAAACTTTTTCACATAGTTATTATGGGATATTGTTTGTAGACTTTTGAGGAAAATATTGAATTTAATCCATTTTGGAATAAGGCTATAACATAACAAATTGTGGAAAAAGTGATGCCACTATGAATACTTTCCGGATGTACTGTAGAATATTGTGAAACAGTTCAATATTGTAGACTTGTGGTCTCTCAGTCTCGTTCAGTGGGTTACCCAATCATGGGGAAGACTGCTGACTTGACAGTTGTCCAGAAGACAGTCATTGACACCTTCTACAAGGAGGTTAAGTCACAAGAGGTCATTGCTAAATAAGCTGGCTGTTCAACGAGTGCTGTATCAAAGCATATTAATAGAGAGTTGAGTGAAAGGAAAAAGTGTGGTAGAAAAAGGTGCACAAGCAACAGGGATAAACCACAGTCTTGAGAGGATTGTGAAGCAAAGGTCACACAAGAATTTGTGGGAGATTCACAAGGTGTAGAGTTTTTGAGATGCACCTGTATAATACATTTCAGGTCATCAGGCAGAAAGTGAAACAAATACTCATTTTCCTATGCCATTCAATCTTTAATTTGTATTGCTACTAGAATAAAATACCTCCACTTCTGAAAGCTGTATATTTATGTCTGCAAGCAACAGATATAACACACAGAACATTATAGAAACAGTTGAGCCTTCCATCTGTTTCATTTCTGAGATCATAGGGCTTGACTAACCATAATTCATATTAATCACATTAATATCATCTAATCGTCTTCGTAATGAGAAATAATAAACATGTAAAGACACAGAAATAATGTATATACAAAAATAACCTGTATGTCAAACTGCAATTACAGGCACTCAGAGCCAGCGTTAATTTTGGCAGCAAATTTTGATTTAGTCTTAGACTTTTGACTAAAATGCCATTTTAGTTTTAGTCCCATTTTAGTCATCTGCAATTGTTTTAGTCAACTAAAATCTCCAGTGCATTTTAGTCAACTAAAATCAAATGGGTTTAGTTATAATGCATTATTTAAGCATTTCTCTACAATTTCCAAACGCATTACATACTCCTGCAGTGAGATATCGAATATGTTATTATTTATGGTATTAAGGTTTGAACATACACAACAGCCATAGATTTAGTCACTACATAACGTCTTTAAGGTACACCAAGTTTTGTTACAAGAACAGGGACGGCCCGTCCATTGAGGGTGCACAGGCGCCGCCTCCCCTATCCATGTTCCCAGCCCATTTCAGGACACCGGGCACGTGAATTACAATTGTGGGGGGTGTATTTTTTTTTTTGAAGCACCGATTAGAGCCAGAGGCTCCAATAGGCTTCAAAATAGGGTGGGTTTGGGGTGCAGAGATTGCGCTCAGCCCACCCAGGTGTGTTACAACAGCGAATGAATATTCGCTGTTGTAGCAATGATCCTCCTCCCAGCTAATCAGGTAGCAGGTTTTGACACTCGTCACCTGATTGGCTGAAAGACCGAGATCCTATTGAACACCGCATGCTGGAAGCTGCCATGGACTAGTAGACAGAGCCGCTGCATGCAAGCCGCCTAGTTGGGGTAAGTGCCGAACCGACCAGCAAACAGCGGAAGGGGGGGGGGGGGGGAGAGGTGCCACCACTGCACAAGAATATTGCTTTTTTTTCACAGAAGTGTAAAGTTAAAATAAATAAAACGATTTGAGCAATGATGCCATCATGCAGTGCACATTTACATGAACTTGTCTGCTTTTTCAGAAAATATATATATATTTGGGGGGGGGGGTGTTTATGTAACCTTTAGGCCTAAATTGATATTTTTTTTTTTTTTTTTTTTTAAGCGTGGGTGCAAAAACAGCTCTGGCAGCAAAATGGTTAATCCTGCACAGCTCAAACAGGGTGCTGCTATCTATCTCTATAAATCAGTATGAAGTGTGACAGCAGAGACCCCACAGTCCTCGTAGGACTAGTGTGATCAGAGCACTCTGTCTTCGGGGACACACAGCCCTTACCTCACTGGACTAATAGAGATCCAATCAGCCCTGCAGGCGTGTATCTACAGAGGCAGTGTGTGAGAGGGTTAACTACATGACTAATATCTGCAACCTGAAGGGGGATGTTCTAACAGCCATTGATGGTCTATACATCCACTTGGACAGCCTCAAATGCCAGGCTCCATCCAGAGGAAGCAGGAGACCCTTGGAAACCGGAAGTTCCAAGGGTAAACATCCCTGCTTCACATTTCCTAATGAAAATTGAATTGATTTTCATCATACTTGATGAAACAAATCTTGTTATATTTACAAACTGCAAATTGAATTTACATACTTTAATAGTTACCATTAACTGAACAGGTCATAAAGATTTAGTGTCGTCCTAGCTATGGCACGGATATGTGCTAGAGACCTTTCCATATGGAATGCATATGCAAAATTCTCAAATAGTTCTTCCAAATTGAAACAATATCTCCAAAGGTGGTAATTAATACATTCCTTGTATGTTCTTTTTTTTAATTGGAAAATAACATCTGTGTACTTGAACTGTCATTAAAATGCTGTAATCTTTAACTTCCCAGGGGATCTAGTGCGTATAGTACTTGGTCCTGTTCTGATTGCTGGCTTAATTGTACCTAAATGCTGCCTTCTGAAGCCCAAAGTATGGGCATTCATAAGAGGAGGTACAGCCAGCACAAAGGCCCATGCCCTCTCTAAGCTCATAGATAACATTCATAATAGTAAACAATCTGCTAGAGCTCAGTATGTACAAAAGCAGCCACAAATACATTACACAGCACCACACCTCTGACAGAACTTTTAGGCCTCATACACATGGACTTTTTTTAGCTTTTTTTTTTTTTTAAAGGTTAAAAATACCACTCCATGTTAGGCAACGGCCACATACACACACAGACCATTTTTAAGCTCCAAAAAAAAAAAACACACGACCAGCACGTTCTGAGGCTCCAGCGCTAGAGTTGTTTCAATGCCGACCCCGGTAAAAGCTCAAAAACGTGGCTTAATGTTGTATACAGAGCATTAAGCCTCATCAGGTGCTTCTCTGCCTCTATTCAAAATCAGTAGCATCCTATGGGGGGCCCATTGATTTTAATAGAAGTCGCATCATGATGACACGACTTCCAAAAAAAAAAGTCACACAGGCTGCAACTCTATGGAAGATTTACTAAAACTGGTGCACACAGAATTTGGTGCACCTGTGAATAGTACCCAATCAGCTTTTAACTTCAGATTGTTCAATTAAGCTTTGACCAACAAAAAAAAACACCTAGAAGCAGATATCCCTGTGCGGGTAAACACGGCCCATAAGAACAAGGTGTAAGTGCTTAAACTCTGAACTGGTTATACAACCCCTGGCAAAAAAAGTATGGAATCACTACTCTTGGAACATTTTCATTCAATTGTGTAGAAAAAGTAACAAAATCAAAGACATGCCTCCAAACTATTTTCATTTAACATTCCAACCTTCTGGCTTTAAGAAACACTTAAAAAACAAAAAAAAAAAAAGGAAGAAAGATTGTGGTCAATTGCTTTTGTAGATCAAGCAGGAGGAAAAAAATATATAATCTCTCAATTCTGAGGAAAAGATTATGGAATCATGAAAAAAGGGATTTTATTAAAACTTATCGTAAAATGCTTTTCACTGACAGACGCAGCTCTTCCTTGACAAGTGGGGTTTATGCTCCTCCTACTAGGAGTTGACTAGGCAAAAAAGCCAAAGGATAGGCTGGCCCCTCCCAGGGGGCCGTCCTCACTTCAGCATATAACCCCCCTGCTCTGATTAGCATATCAGTTTGTAACAAGCCGTACAAACGCAACACAGAGGGGTGGGTGCTGCGTCTGTCAGTGAACTCAGAGAAAAGGATTTTACGGTAAGTTTTAATAAAATCCCCAGCTCTTCCTTGACATGTGGGGATGTCCCAAAGCTGTGTCAGAAAAGAGGGGTGGGTAAACGACAACAACTGTACCCAACAGAAACCCTCAGAAGGCGCCAGCCGCGCCTACACTGCCGCTTGTAAAAACTTTACGGCCAAAAGCAGCATCCGAAGATGCGGATACATCAACTTTATAAAACTCAGTAAACGTGTGCACCGAGGCCCAAGTAGCCGCCTTGCACACCAGTGACACCGAGGCCTGATGTCTGAAAAACCAGGAAGTGCTAACAGCCCTGGTGGAATGAGCCGTGACTGGAAAAAGGGGGTACCTTGCCCCGAACAGAATACACACGAGTCGCGGTCTATCTGATCCAACGGGAAACAGTGGCCGATGAGGCCGCCAATCCTTTGCGTGGACCGTCCGTCAGCACAAACAACGCGTCAGACTTCCGAAGAGAGTCTGTAGCTGCCAAATATACCTGCAAAGCCCTCCGACATCCATGAATGCAACTCAAATTCCTTAGGATATGAAGGATGCTGACACAATGAAGGAAGAACAATATCTTCATTAACCACTTGCCGACCGCCGATCGGCATCTGACGGCGGCAAAGTGGCTCTGTAAGGCAAAACGCCATCATACGACGGCGGCTGCCAGATCGCGCACAGTGAGCGCACTCACTGTGTCCGGGGAGGGCCAGGGAGCGGGTGCGGCGGAGTCGATCTCCGCCGGCCACCCGCGATGCCCCCCCCCGGAGTGAAAGAACGGGGGTCCGTGTAAGTAAACACTGACCTCTGTTCTGTGAGAGGGGGAAGGGCTGTGATCACAGCCTTCCTCTACACGGAAGGTGTGATCACTTCCCTTCTCCTGTTAGGGCAGTCCCCCCACAGTTAGAACACGCCCAGGGAACACAGTTAACCCTTAGAGCGCCCCCTGCAGGTTAACCCCTTCACTGCCAATGGCATTTACACAGTAATCAGTGCATTTTTATAGCACTGATCGCTGTATAAATGCCAATGGTCCCAAAAAAGTGTCAAAATGTTCCGACATGTCCGCTGAAATATCGCAGTACCACTAAAAATCGCAGATCGCCGCCATTACTAGTAAAAAAAAAATAAAAACCCCAAAAATGAATTCTCATCATCCGTAAACGCGACCACTTTTGCGCAAACCAATCAATAAACGCCGATTGCGATTTTTTTATCACAAATATGAGGAAGAATATAAATCGGCCAAAACCGATGAAAAAAAATGTTTTTTTATATTTTTTTTTTGGATTTGTATTTTAGCAAAAAGTAAGAAATTTGGGTGTTTTTGCAAAATTGTCGCTCTTCTTTTGTTTATAGCAGCGATCAGAAATGATGCAGCGGTGATCAAATACCACCAAAAGAAAGCTCTATTTGTGGGAAAAAAAGAACGCAAATTTAGTTTGGGTACAACGCCGCACGACCGTGCA
>BLSH010488508.1:622666-636514 GCA_018402905.1 Glandirana rugosa | reverse complement strand
TTACTAGTAAAAAATAAAAAAAAAATAAAAACCCCAAAAATGAATTCTCATCATCCGTAAACGCGACCACTTTTGCGCAAACCAATCAATAAACGTCGATTGCGATTTTTTATGAGGAAGAATATAAATCGGCCAAAACCGATGAAAAAAAATGTTTTTTTATATTTTTTTTTTGGATTTGTATTTTAGCAAAAAGTAAGAAATTTGGGTGTTTTTGCAAAATTGTCGCTCTTCTTTTGTTTATAGCAGCGATCAGAAATGATGCAGCGGTGATCAAATACCACCAAAAGAAAGCTCTATTTGTGGGAAAAAAAGAACGCAAATTTAGTTTGGGTACAACGCCGCACGACCGTGCAATTGTCAGTTAAAGCGACGCAGCGCCGAATTGCAAAAAGGACTCCGGTCCTAAAGGGGGAATCCTTCCGGGGCTGAAGTGGTTAATGTGATAAGAGACCACCTTTTGTAAAAAACACAAGGCATCAGCTTTCCGAAAAGGAACTGTAGCCGTCAAATACACCCATAATGCCCTGACAACCTCCAAGGAATGCAAAGCAATCCCCGTGCCGAGTGACGGGTGTGGGCACCATGAAGTTAGAACAATGTCCTCATTATGGGAAAAAGAGGAAGCCACTCTTTTTGCAGGGATAAAAGGAGAAGGGCGCAGCTCCGCCTTATCCTATAAAGAACCAAGTAGGAAGACCTACAAAACAACGCTGTCAACTCAGACACCCGCCCAGCGGATGCAATGGCCACAAAAAGGACCACCCTTCATGACAGCACTTGTACGGGAATATCCCTGATCTGCCTATATGACGATTATGCAGTACGAATAGTACTAACTTTAAAAACCCATGGTGCAAACAGCAACAGAACCTGAGGGGCCACATGACGTACACCGTGCACATGTACAGATCAATACGTCGCTAACGGACACTGAAAAGAATCGCCAGAGCCTAAATCTGGCCTTTGAGCGTCTCAAAGCCAACTTGTTATCCAGGCCTTGCTGTAGAAAAACCAGCACCCGAACCATGGAAAAAAGGAGCGGGGGTTCCAACCGCCCGCCTCACACCAGGCAAAGTAAGCCTTCCAGGTGCGATGAAATATTTTGCCCGAAATTCACTTACGCGCTCTAAGCATGGTAGGTATCGTGGAGTCAGAGACCCCCCTATCCCTCAACACCTGTGACTCAATAGCCAAGCCGCCAAAGTCAGCGACGGCAAAGCAGGGTGCAGGATGGGTCCCCGAGAGAGCAGATCTTCGCGAAGCGGAAGTCGCCAGGGAACGTCCATCACCATCCGCACCACATCGGCGCACCAAAGGCGCCGAGGCCAACCTGAAGTCACCAGGATTGTCGGGATTCCCTCCACTTCTAACCTGCGCAGGAGCCGCGGTAGAAGCTTGAAAAGAGGAAAAAAAACTTAAAGCAGCCTGTACTGAAAACAAGGCGCTACCAGAAACGTCTGTGGCGCCGCCAACGGAATCCCGCCCTGCACACGAAGGTCTGCACCTTGTGATTGGGCACCAGGAGGACCACCTCTGGCGTGCTCCACCAGTGGCAGATCTGGCAAAACACCTCTGGATGTAGGTACCATTCCCCCTCATCCAGAGTCTGGCGACTGAAAAAGTCCACATGCCAGTCTTCTATGCCCGGAATGTAGATGGCAGAGATTGCCAGTACGTGAGATTCTGCCCACCCTAGAGTGTGGGCCGCTTCCGCCGCTGCTGCCGAGCTTTATGTTCTGCCCTGATCGGACACGTACGCCACTACTGTGGTGATGTCCGGCTGAACCCGAACCGGGAGGCCATGCAGCCTTGTCGCCCAGTGGGAGAAACAGAGCCTGATTGCCCTCAGCTCCAACCCATTTATAGGAAGGCGATATTCCTGCGCCGACCAACGACCCTGAGCAGACAGCTGTGCCAGGACTCCTACCCAGCCCGATAGGCTGGCGTCCCTCGCGACTATCGATCAAGGCAGGGGGAGAAGACTTCCCCAATGTCAATGCCAGGACCCGAAACCACCAGGACAACGACCCCCTGGTCTGGTGTCCAACTTGATCAGTTTGCTGAGACCATGAGCCCCGCAAACAGAAACGTAAGGAGGACCACCGACGTGACAGCAGGACTCGCACTGCTGCTTGTGCGTCAGTAACTTGGCCGGAGGAAGGAAAACCTTTTGCTTGCTCTGTGTCCATAATTAGACCCAGATATTCCAGTCGACAAGACCGAGTCAATGCCGACTTCTGCAGGCTGATCAGCCAGCCGAAATCTCTCATTGAGACCATGGTGATAACAACATTGTCCTCCAGAGCCAAAGCTCACTCTGCTCGCAGGAGCCAATCGTCGGGGTATGCCCCGCAGCCTCAACAGGGCCAGCACTGGAGTCAATAGCTTGGCGAAGACTCGAGTGACCGAGGCCAGGCCAAAAGGATCGCCAAAAATAGATAATGTAGATCCCCTACCGCAAACCACAGGGAGCGCTGGTGCCGAAAACCAATGAGACATGCAGATAAGCGTCCCTGATGTCCAGAGACGCCAGGAAGCACCCTAGGTGAAGGGCGGCCACGGCCGAGCATACAGACTCCATCCTGAATTTTTGCGCTTTCACCAAGTGATTGAGCGCCTTCAGGTCCAGAACTGGCCTGACCCCACCTTAGTCGTTGAGTTCCACAAGAAGGGTTTGAATAAAAACCATGGAACCTCTCCAATGGAGGGACCGGCACAAGTACCTCCTGTTCGGACAGCGTCTGAACCGCCCCTAAAAGAACTTCCCGATGCCCCAGAGGTGCCTCAAGTTCAATAGGAAGAACCTGTCTGGGGGTAGAGTGTTGAACTCTAACCTGTACCAGGGGAACACCACTTTTCGACCCACCGGTCTGAAAAGTGATGGGTCCACCAGTCTGCTAAACTCAGCAGTCGGCCCCCCACCCGAAAGTCAGGCGGGGGCAACCCCTATGTGGAGGAAAACTTGTCCTCCATCTGTTCGGACATGCAGTGCCAGGGCCGCATACCGACCCCAAGGCAACCTTGCCGGGGCCTGAGCCCTTGTCCATTGTACCGGGCGTGCGAAAATCCGCCTCTGGCCCGAAGAGGAAGGACCATGCCTACGGCGGTACTCCCGTCGTTGTGGTGCTGTAAGAAAAGAAATGTACTCTTCCCCTGGTGAAATCCTTACTGATTTCATCCAGTTGCGCCCCAAGAGCCGATCTCCCTAAAAGGGTAGGTCCGTGAGCCCCTTATGGACGCATGGTCACCCAACCAATAGAGTAACCACAGCAACCGTCTCACAGTGGCTGCAAAAAATCAGACCTCTTCGACAGCAGGTCTAAGGCTATGCCACACAGGTACCGTAGACCCTGTATCAGATGTACAACCCGCTGCAAAGCCTCTGGGGAGTACCTGAAGTCCAGTCCAGAGTGCAACTCAGTGGTACGATCCGTAAGCAACTGCGCCACCATGGTCGATGCCAAAACCGGTCTCATGGCCGTCCCTGCTAACAAGAACATGTCTTGAGCATTGCCCCGTACGCCTATGGGTTGGATCCTTAACGGATGGAGACAATCGTGGCTACAGCAACGAACGAATCCTGTACTTTCACCAGGATTCGCCACATGGCGGTGGCTGCGAGCGCGGGGATGCGGTGCGGGGGATGGGGGGAGGGAGGGGGAGCCCAGGCAGGATCCATTTAAAAAAATGTGGCCCTGAAACCCTCCACCGGGCCTGGTACCACAATTCGCCCAACCCCCCACCCTCTGCACCCCTGGAAGGGGGGTCACTCACCAATCCGGCGGGCGCAGCGGGTAGCCACCCGGTAGCAGACTTTTCTCCCTTCAGAGGGGAGGAATGCTGCAGGCCAAAAACGGTGTCTCTGGACGTGAGCGCAGCCCAGTCTCTTAAACGCAAGTGGTGTCTAACCACTGGCCCACCAGCACGGAACGGGTACGTTGCGGCGGACCCCGCCTCAGCTAAGGGTTAGCTCGCATCGGTCGGCCGCGCTGGGTAAAGTACAGGATTCTAGACATCCTCTATGTCCCAGTCGGCTTCTTGATAGCAGTCTTCATCAGAAGTCGCGAAAAAAATAAAAAAGCGGTAGCAAAAAAGATGAACCACAGGTCCCATCAGGGAGCCAGGTCTAACTCCTTGCACTAGGCATAAAAAACTGATATGCTAATCAGAGCAGGGGGGGTTATATGCTGAAGTGAGGAAGGCCCCCTGGGAGGGGCCAGCCTATCCTTTGGCTTTTTTGCCTAGTCAACTCCTAGTAGGAGGAGCATAAACCCCACATGTCAAGGAAGAGCTGCGTCTGTCAGTGAACGTAAGAGGAAAAAAAACACTACAGTACACTAGTACTTTGTTGCGCCACCTATGGTTTTTATAACCGATTGAATTCTCTGAGGCATAGCTTCAACGATCGCCAAACCGTAGTCTTCATTAATCCAGCTCCAACTTTGTATTATTCCAGTTGATGATCAGCTTTGCAGGTTGGAGCCTTGTCATGGACCATTTTCTTTCATTCCCACCATAGGTTTTCAATTGGATTGAGGTCCGGACTGCTTGCAGGCCATGCCATTGACATTATATGTCTTTCTTGAAGGAAAGGTTTCACAGCTTTTGTCCTATCGCAAAATGCATGATCATTCTGCAAAATGATATCAAACATTCTTTCAATTTAAGGAAGAAACGTGTCCAAAATCTCAATGTAAACGTGTGCATTTATTGAAGATTTAATGACGGTCATCTCCCCTTTACCTGACATGCAACCCCAGATCATCAATGATTATGGAAATGTGCACATTTTCTTTATACATGTAATTGGAACAGCACCAAACCAAAGTTTTAGCATCATCACCCTGCCCAATTCATCACTGAATATCGCTTTCATCCAGTCATCCACAGTCCACAATTGCTTTTCTTTAGCCCACTGCAACCTTGTTTTTCTTTTTGTTTGGGTGTTAATTATGGTTTTTGTTTGGCTTTTCTGTATGTAAATCCCATTTCCTTTAACCACTTCCCGACCGCCGTATGCAAAATGACGGCCGGGAAGTGGCTCAGTTATCCTGACTGGACGTCATATGACGTCCTCAGGATAACAAGCCGCCGCGCGCCCGGGGCGCGCATCGCGGTGATCGGTGGTGTGGGAGGTCAGTCTGACCCCCCGCAATACCGATCTCGGTAAAGCGCTTTGATCCGAAGCACTTTACCATGTGACCAGCCGTGACCAATCACGGCTGGTCACAGTGTAATACAGGAAAGCCGTTTATCGGCTTTCCTGTACTCAGGTCTGCAGCCCTGATGAGGGGAGAGCCGATCGGCTGCATCCCTGACAGGGAGGGTTTGTGCTGATGATTTATCAGCACAGCCCTCCCTAGGATCGCCACCCTAGACCACCAGGGAGCCTGCCCAGGGACCACCATTGATGTGCCCACCCAGGACCACCAGGGAGCCGACCAGGGACCACCAAGGAGCCGATCTGGACCACCAGGGAGACCCCCCTAGACCACCAGGTAAGTGACATACTGCCCAATGTGGATGGCACTCAGTGCCACCTTCAGATGCCACCCTAGACCACCAGGAAATGAGCCCCTATCAATGTATATGCCCACCAGTGCCCCTATCAATGCATACCATTGCCACCTATCAGTGCCACCTATCAGTGCCCAGTGCCGCCTATGAGTGCCAATCAGTGCTGTCTATTAGTGTCCGTCAGTGCTGCATATCAGCGCCCATCAGTGTTGTATATCAGTGCCACCTCTCAGTACCAGTCAGTGCTGCTTATCCGTGCTCATCATCGCTGCATATAAGTGCCTCATCATCAGTGCCACCTCATCAGTGCCAATCAGTACTGCCACATCAGTGCCCGTTAGTGTAGCCTCATCAGTGCCCACCAGTGATGGAGAAAATTTACTTATTTACAAAGTTTTGTGACAAAAATAGAGAATTTTTTTTTTCAAAATTTTCAGTCTTTTTTTATTTGTAGCGCAAAAAATAAAAACCGCAGGGGCGATCAAATGCCACCAAAGAAAGCTCTATTTGTGGGAACAAAATGATAAAAAAATCTGTTTGGGTGCAGTGTCGCACGACCGCGCAATTGTCATTCAAAGCGCAACAGCACTGAAAACTGAAAATTGGTCTGGTAGTAAAGTGTTCTAAGTGCATAGTATTGAAGTGGTTAAGCAATGTCTTACAGTTCGGTCACAGACACTGACTCCAGGTTCTGACCATTTGTTTTGTTGTGCATTTTCTGTTTTCAAGGCATACTGCTTTAAGTTTTCTATCTTGACGCTTTGATCTCTTCCTTCCTTGGTCTACCAGTACACTTCTCTTTACCAACCTTCCCATTTGATTTGTACATAGTCCAGATTTTAGACACAGCTGACTGGGACCTAGTAACAACTTTTGCAACATTCTATGAAAAGTTAACTTCTTGATGAAGTTTTCTAATCCTCTCCTTTGTTTCAACTTACATCTCTCGTGTTGGAGCCATGATTCATGTCAATCAGGTTGGTGCAACAGCTCACCAAGGTGTGCAAAGGACTTTCTTTTTTTTTTTTTTTTTTTAGATTTTTAAGTGTTTAACACCAGGAGGTTGGAATGTTGAAAATAGTTTTTAGGCATGTCTGTGATTAGTTTTATTTCTACACAAACAACTGAATGAACATTTTCCAAGAGTGGTGATTCCATATTGTTTGCCAGGAGTCCCAGTCCAAACAGTAACTCTAAACCACTAAATACAGATGTGCTCAAAAGGTTGCATACCCTGGCAGAAATCATGACATTGTGGCATTATAAAATTGAAAATATGACTGATCATGCCAAAAAACGGGGTCTTTTATTTAAAGATAGTGATCATATGCAGCCAGTATCACATAGTTGTTTGGCTCCTTTTTAAATCATAACAGAAATCACCCTAATAAAAAGTTTACATACCCTGGAATGTTTGGCCTTGCTACAGATACACAAAGTAACACACAGGTTAAATGGCAATTAAAAGTTAATTTCCTACATCTGTGGCTTTTTAAATTGCAATTAGTGTATAAATTGTCAGTAAGTTTGTTAGCTCACGCGAACGCACTGAGCAGGCTGGATACTAAGCCATGGAGAGCAACAGTCAAAATACCTGCATAACAAGGTTATAGAACTCTAGAATGATGGAAAAGGAGATATATCAAAAGCCTTAAAATTTCTCAGCAAGTGCTGTTCAATCACTTTTTAAGTGGACAATTTTGGGGATCTCTTGATACCAAACCAAGGTCAGGTAGACCAAGAAACTATATATCCCATGGTACCTTGCTGCCTGCAAGCAGCAATTCCTGTACCAACTCTGCCTTCCTACCTCTGTAGTTCAGACAGCAAGCTCAGTGAAATGTGACGTAGCAGTGCTTACTCATAGGGAATAGTCAAATTGAGTCAGTAATATCATGAAGTAAAGCCTCATGCACACTGGGCATTTGCCCAGCTCTCCTAAATGCCCCCCTCCCCCCGGTAGCAGTGTTTTGGCTGAAAAAAAAAAAAAACCTTGACGTATGTAAATGCCTCTAGATGCATTAAGGGCTTAAGTGTTAATTCATTTCAATGCCCAGAATAAATTATCATTCTGGCCAATTAAATGAACAATCAAGCGATTGACTGGGCTAGCATTAACCATTTAGATGTGGGAGTGTGCATGCACGAAGCCGAGCAGTATGGACATGCCGCTTTAGAGCTCCGCTCAGCCCGGAGGACGTGAGCTACATTCAAAGCAGGCCAGACGCTCCGCACACCACGCCAGCTTACCTCAGAGCCTCCTAGAACGCCGTGCCTCTTTTATGACTGGAATGGTCGCTACGGGATCGAAGCCGAAGCTCCGGACAAAAACTATATGCGAGGCCCTGGCTCGGGCCTCCATCAAAATGGCGCCGACGAGCTCCTCCAGAGCTTCCATGCCATGGACCCCCAGGCTCTCCTCCTTCCGACACCCGGACGAAGGTGAGTCAGATACAGACTCCCTAGCGACCCCCTCCCAGAGGAACCACATGCCGGGATTCTCAAACAATTTGATAAAATGCTACAACGTGCACTACAACGCACATCAGATCAAATCACTGAACAACTAACCAGGGAGATCAGAGAACTAGGTCAGAGCACATCTGACCTAGAAAATAGAGTGGATGAGCTAGAACTACAACTTGCTTCCCAAACAGATGAGATAGAAGCATTGAGGGAAGAAAATCAGTCACTCCAATCACACATTGAAGATTTTGAGAATCGTTCAAGACGATCGAATCTCCGAATCAGGGGCATCCCTGAATCTGTGGACGACCTCCAATCAACAATCACCGCACTGTTCCAGGAGCTAGCTCCATCCATCCCAATTGAGCGCTTAGAGATGGACCGTGTACATAGAGCACTGACCCCCCGCAAACAAAATGGCCCACCACGCGACATCATAGCCAAGCTGCACTACTATCGCTCGAAAGAACAGCTACAAGAGGCTGCTAGGCAAAAAGATTCCCTCATCTTCCAGAACCACCACTACCAACTATTCGCAGACCTCTCCCAGACCACGATCCCTAAACGAAGGTCCTTCAAACCCCAACTTCAAATATTACAGCAGCGTCGGATAATATACTCCTGGGGCTTTCCCTTTGCCCTGCGATTCACCTATCAAGGCCAGAAACACACTTGCAAGACCGTGGAAGACCTCAAAGATTGCCTTCAGAAACTCCACCTGGACCCACAGACCCCTGCTTCAACTCAAGGGACCCACAGGCGCTCTCCCTCGCGCTCTCCTTTGAAAGCTACGCACCAGACCCCCTCTTCTTCAAAAAGAATCAGAACAACACCCATACGCTAGGATCTGGAAGACACCACGGACTGAACAATCCCCCTCCAAACTCGAGGGTCTTTTTTTGTTTCTTCACTTTTACAAGTTTGCCCTACAGTTTTGCGCACCTTCCCTAACACCGCCAGTTTTAGGAATTTTCTTGACTTTTTGCAATGAACAGACATTCCGGACCCTTTTCACATTTTTGGCCCCTCCCCCTCATTTTTATCTTTTTCGATTTGCTCCTATCCCACCTCCAAGTGCCTGATCAGTTACTGATTTCCTTTTATTCAGTTTAAAGTCATTTACTCTGCTTACTGATCATTTCTTTAACAGGTCTGTTATCCTTCAGCTAAACTGGCTGGATCTTCCCATAGCTCCCAGGACCCTTCCTACATATCAATACACACCCCCATAGCCTTTACCTCACACCTAAATCTAATTTGTTCTACTTTAGACCATCCTGAAATCTGCAACCAGACCCCCCCTCCCCCCCCTGGGAGCCTGTGGCCAGATCACAGCCACCTATCATATCTTTATGATATTTGATTACCCATATCCTTTCGATGCTTCCTTCAATAGACCCCTCATAGCCGCAATGATACTCCTTTGCAGTTTACCTCTGAGAATACGCGTGTTTTGTTTTTTTCTTTTTACTGGCCAAATCACATTTATTTACGGTTTGTATACTGCCTCATTGTCCTCTGGGCTGCTTGTCACTGCAGCTCCCCATCTTGCCAGGCGACCTCCCATCTAGGTGCTTCCCTGGGCAACATGACCTTCCCTGAGTGGGTTTCACGCAACCCCTCGGGGAACTACCTGTTTTGTTACCATTACTGCTTTTATTACACTAATTTCTTTTTTTCTCTTCACCCTCTAGCTCTTCTCCCCTTGTCTTGTCTACCCCTTTTTGTCAGAAGGAGACCACTACACACAGTGAGTACAACTCCAATTAATAATCCTTGTTACCTGACCCCTTATGGGTAGGTTATGGCTAACCTACGCCTCCTCTCCCTTAATGTACAAGGGCTAAATTCTCCCAACAAAAGGAGAAAGGCCTTCAGAACATTTGCCTCTTTAAAGGCCCACATTATATGCCTCCAGGAGACCCACTTCTCCACTCAACAAACGCCCAAATACATTAGCCCTGCATACCCCCAATTTTTTACAGCCTCAAAGACCTCTAAATGCAGAGGGGTCTTAATTGCTTTCCATAAATCCGTCCCCTTCACATTGAAACGTGCAATACAAGACCCTGAGGGCAGATATCTTATCTTAATTGGCCACCTAATTGATACCCCAATTAGGGTGGTTTCATATAATGCCGCTAACCAAAACCCAACCCCTTTTCTTTCCCATCTTTTCAGGACCTTGGACTCCCACAAACAAGGGACCACCCTACTGGGCGGCGACTCCAACCAAGTTCTTCTCCCATTTCTTGATAAGTCCCCCATTTCTTCCTCAACAAGCCCACGCAAACTCTCTTTTCAGCAACTCCTGGCTAAACATTCTTTAGTGGACACATGGTGAGAGCTTAACCCCACGAGGAAGCAATACACATTCTATTCTCACCCCCACAAAACATTCACTCGCATAGACCATATTCTAACATCGGTTGGCACCCTACCCCTTGTCTCTTCCTCCCTCATAATTTCCATCCCATGTCAGACCATAATGCCACTCTAACTGAGCTTTCTTCCTTAGTCCCCCCCCTGGCAGACGCCCCTGGTCTCTTAACGATACCCTCCTCGCTCACCCATCAAATGCCCTTGAAATAGAGACATCCCTTAAAGAATACTTTTCCTTTAATACCTCCCCCGAACTGTCTCCGCTTCTAGTCTGGGAGGCACACAAACCCGTTATACGCGGGGCTCTAATAAGCCTAGCCTCCCGCAGGAAGAAGGATCGCCAAAATACATACGCTTCCTTAGAACAAGAATTTTCTTCAGCCCATGACGAGTTTCAGAACTCCCCTACTCCCCACAACAAAGACAGGTATGATAAGGCAAGACTTGAACTGGATCTTTTCTTAACGGAAACAGCGGAAAAAGCTCTTCGACGCTCTGGCCATCGCACCTACATGAAAGCTAACAAACCCGACACTTTCCTTGCCCTTTCCCTCAAGAATCTAGACAAGCCCCACAAACCTATCCGTCTAAAGAACGCCCCAGGGTCTTTCACCAGTAATCCCGTCAAAGTCCTCCAATTATTCCGTTCTTGTTTATCTGAATTATATACCGCCCCTTCCCCCCCTGACAATCCCTCCAAGACCTCTAACTTCCTAAACTCCATCAACCTTCCCGCACTCTCTCCCCAACATCGCAAACTTCACGAAACAACCCATGAATACTGAATTAGAAATACGTTCAGTAATCAAATCACTTAAGAGCAATAAACGCCCTGGCCCAGATGGTTTTACAGCCACATACTATAAGCTCTTTATTGACACACTTGCCTCGTCCCTAACCAAAGCTCTAAACTCTATCCTTAAAGACTCGGCTTTCAACCCAGACTCCTTACGAGCCTCAATTTCAATGATCCCTAAGCCCCTTTCCGACGACTCTTCATGGTCGAACTATCGCCCAATTTCAATCCTCGACAACGATATCAAGCTTGTGGCTAGCTAAGGTCCTTGCTACCCGCCTTAACACCCTAATAGGATCCTTAATTCATAAAGATCAAGTGGGCTTCATGCCCTCCAGACAGGCAGCCGACAACATACGCAGGACAATTCTTCTAACACATTTAGCCCGAACCCGTAAAATAGCGACGTGCCTCCTTTCCTTGGATTATAAAGAAGGCATTCGATAGCCTTTCATGGTCCTATCTTCATGCAGTCTTAGAGAAATGGGGCTTTGGTCCACATTTTCTCAAATGGGTCTTTTCTCTTTACTCGCGTCCCACCGCCCACGTAACCTATGCAGGCCACTCCTCAGACCCTTTCCCAATACAAAGGGGAACTCGTCAGGGCTGCCCCCTCTCTCCCCTCTTTTTTGCCCTCGCAATTGAACCACTAGCTCAGAAGATACGAGATTACCCAGATATCAAGGGGTTGGAGATTGCTGGACACAAACAAACTCTGCCTATTCGCAGATGACGTGCTCCTATTTCTCACATCTCTGCTTACCACAGTCCCCAACCTACTGGCCATCCTTTCTACATTTGCCTCTGTCTCTGGGCTGGTGGTCAATTCTCACAAATCAAAGCTTCTCAACATCTCCCTATCCCACTCCTTACATTCCCACTTACAGACTGCTCTCCCCTATCAATGGGCCACTCACTCCCTTACCTATCTGGGAATCAAACTGACCTCCGATCCTTCAAACTTATATTCAGTCAACTAACCCCCCATGCTCCTCCATCTCACTAAACTCATGCTCTCCTGGTCCCCTCTCCCCCTATCGTGGCTGGGATGGATTATAGCAACAAAAATGGTAATACTTCAAAACTATTATATCTCTTCAGAGTGCTTCCTATTCCCATCCCAGCTCATTTTCTTCGCATCATTCAACGTCGGACTCTCAACTTCATATGGGGTAAAATCAGACCTAGAGTCAGTAAACGAGTACTTTACCTCCCAAAACCACTTGGAGGGCTAGGCCTCCCTGCATTCGCCAAATACTATCAAGCAGCCCAGCTCGCCCCTTTAACAAAATATCACTCCACCAAAGGGACGCCCATATGGGTCTCTCTTGAATCAGCAGATTGCGACCCTCTTTCAATAGCTAATCTTTTATGGCTACACCCTAAGGATCGTAAGCCCATACGCAATCCTATTACAAGACACTCTCTTCAACAATAGGACAGGCTCAAATTCAAATACAAATTACAGTCCCCCCACAATCCGCTTTTATCCTACCTACGCAACCCTTCATTTTACCCAGCCTGGTCTTCCCCCTCATCCTTCCACAAGTGGCAATCAGCTGGTCTCATCCGCGCCTATTCTTTTACCACCCCCGATAAACACATTACATTCCCCACCCTAACTGAATCTCATGACCTCCCAGCCTCTGAGCTTTTTCGATACCTACAACTTAAGCACTTTTTTTCTCCCTGTCTCCGCTCCTCTCCCTCCACTCCATATAAAACGCTCTTCGAACATGCTTGCGATCGGGACCCCCACATGCGCGGCCTGATCTCTCAACTATATCACACCTTTCTCGACCCCCCTATACACTCTTCCCTCCCCTATGTTAAAGACTGGGAGAAAGACTTAAACATCCAACTAGATGACACGGACTGGAGGGAGATTTGGTTAGCTACAAAGTCAGCCTCGCAAAATGTGGTGGCTTCTGAAGCAAACTATAAGGTCCTCTTTCGCTGGTACTTAGTGCCTGCACGTATAGCAAAATATTCTATTGACTACCCTTCAAATTGCTTCCGAGGCTGCCCAGACAGGCACCCATCTGCACATATGGTGGGAATGTCCAATAGTCCAGGAGTTCTGGAAGGACATCTCTACTCTCTTCGACTGTTCCCTGCAACCCTCACCCACTGCAGCCCTACTCAACGCTAAACTACCTGACCTCACTCGTAACCAATTTAAACTTTTCCTACAGGTAACAATGGCGGCTAAACAAACTATAGCAAAAGCCTGGAAAACTCCCCACCTCCCACTTATGGAAACTAAAAACAGGATAACAAACGCAATGATCCACGCCAAAATTGAAGCCACCATCCTTAATCGCATCCCCAAATATGAACGCCTATGGCAACCCTGGATTCACCACTTGCTCCCTCCTGACCTAGACACCAACCTTCTTCCTTGAAACCGATAATTCCTGATGGCATTACTCCAATTCACTTATCTGTTCGCGATGTGGTCTCCTTCCGACAATCAACCCCTGCCCCCCCCCCCCCGTCTCTTTTCTTTCTCTTCTCTCCTCTCTCCTTTCCCTCTGTTAGTTTTATCCCCCACCTCATTTCTAAAACGATGTACAGTCTTACTCCCACCCGCAGGCTTGCTTCCCTATTGTTATGATAGCTCAGATTATACCCAGCCTACTGTCTCACTGTTCATGGTTTGGCATACCGGATGTCCTTACTCA
>BLSH010488508.1:580132-593596 GCA_018402905.1 Glandirana rugosa | reverse complement strand
ATCTCTGTAAGAAGACGCTAAGAGGTACTCAAGGTCCGGAGAACCGGAGGAAAACTCCAACAAGGTAAGTGGATTAATGTAAGTTCCGAAGGGGTTGTTTTGTCGAACAACCGTATCTTGTTTTAGAGGAAGATGGAGTTGGAGGGATACGAAGATAGGTCGGTTCGTTCCTTAAAGTATCGAACCCCTTAAAAGTTGGATCGGGACTGTTATCCCTTCAGTAAAGATGGTATGGTTATCTTCCATTATCGTCTACGGTCTGATAGTCTGATCCCTCAAGCATAGGGAGGTTGAGGTAGAAGGAGATTTTGTTCTATGCCAACAAGCTGTTTTGTTGGGGAAGCCTTGAATGTAATTAGGTGAATGGAACAACCTCAAAAGGAGGCCAAGAGGCCTGGAACTCATGGAGAATCGCAGAAGAATGTCTCTAAGTGTGAGGGGAGGTTGGAGAGTGGATTTTTGAAAGCGTATTATTCCACCAAAAGCCTGAAATATCTGAATAGTCCTGTGGACGTTTGCAGATAGTTGGGAGGAAGATCAGACCTTCAGAAGGTAGTCATCTAGATATCCTGTGACCTGAATGCCCTGCGTTCTTAAAGCTGATTTCCAAGCTTTCAGCCACAAGAGTCTGCGCATATTGGCAGAAATTAGAGCCATTTTGGAAATGTGTTGGTTCTAGAGCATTAACACAAAAGAGCAAAAGCAGAGGGTAATGTTTGTAAGTGTTCTGCCACAGCATGGTCCTGAAGACAGGATCTTGTTGGTTGTTCATCACCCTAGGCCATCATTAGCTGCATTTTGACAAATTGCAGAAATAGCTGCTTGCAGAGCTGGATCTGCAAGAGTAAATAGAGCCTTAAAGAACATTTCAAACGTTGTCAGTAGAATCTCTGAATGAAGGGCCAATGTCAATGGGTACATTAAGATGCTTAAGACTAAAATGGCAGGGTCTATACTGGAACAGTCCAATTTTTTATTGTGAACTATTTCCACATAGATAGAGCTCAGTAATGATTCACAGATGGAAGGAAATCTTTTCTGGACTGGCCCAAATCATCATAAATTGCCTATTCCATTTGTTCATGAATGGAGAATGTCCTAAGACATTAGCAGGACTCTCCAAAGGAGCATAGGGAGACAGAGGAGCATTAAATGCAACAATGCTGAGGCTTTTGCACACAGAAAACAAACATATTAACACTGGCAAGCACACATTGCGTGAAGCTGTAACAAGTGTATAGAAGGCTGGTGTCAAATCTAGAGGAGGCATTTCACTTTTCAACTCCAGTAGAGACTGTCAGGGAGGAGGAGCAGACTGGCACTTCTGAGCCCTGGATAACAATGGCTGTATTAAAGCCATTAGTAATCTGGGAAATTGTGACATAGTTGAAGAAAAGTCTGCAATAGTCAAGTAGTCTCAGAATGATTTCAACCAATATAAATCTGCCTTCCAAAAATAAAATTCCAGCCTCCTCACCGACAAACAGACCTATTTTATCACTCATTTACAACATTTACAACTTATCATCCTGTCCAAGGTCAACTCTTCTCTACCTTTAACTATCTACTTCATCCTCCACTGCCTCCACCCACTAACTCGCTCACTGCTAGGGAAATTGCCAAACTACTTGCTAATGTCCAGCTAAACACCTGCCCCCTGGATCTTGTCCCCTCGCAAATGCTACGTTCACCCTCTAGCTCTATTCTACACTCTCTACACTATATCTTCCCTCTGTGGCATCTTCCCCAACTCTCTAAAACATGCACTAGTCAGCCCTATACTTAAAAAGCCATCACTGGATCCAACCAAATCTTAACAACCTACACCCCCCATCCTCCTTGCTCCCCTTTTCATCCAAACTCCTTGAACGTCTGGTCTACAACCGACTGGGTGACCACCTTGCTGAGAATAGCATTCTTGATCCCCTTCAGTCTGGATTTCGCCCTCAACAATCCACAGAAACTGCTCTCCTAAAACTAACAAACGTCCTACTAATGGCCAAAACCAATGGGCACTATTCTGTACTCCTACTCCTGGACCTTTCTGCTGCCTTTGTTACGGTTGACCACCCCCTCCTCAAAAAAACTTCATGCCTTTGGTCTCTATGACTGTACTCTTCGCTGGTTCTCTTCCTACTTATCCAATGGCACCTTTAGCATAACATACAATTCTACTTCCTCCTCTCCTCTTGCTTTTTCTGTAGGAGTCCCCCTAAGGTTCTGTTCTTGGACCTCTCCTATTTTCAATTTACACCTCCTCCCTGGGTCAGCTGATAGCCTCCCATGGCTTCCAATACCATCTCTATGGTGAAGACACCAAAATCTAATTCTCTACCCCTCAGCTCACTCCCTCCGTCTCCTCACATATTTACTAACAGATATATCAGTCTGTATGTCACACCACTTCCTCAAACTCAATCTATCCAAAACCAAAGTTCAAATTTTTCCTCCCCCACATGCCCCTTCCCTTGATCTCTGTCAAAATCGATGACACCACTATAAGTCCATCCCTGCATGCCAAGGTCCTAAATGTAGTCCTGGACTCTGAACTTCCCTTTAAGCCCCAAGTCCAATCACTGTCCAAATCTTGCCACCTCAACCTCCAGGACATCTCTAAAATACGCCCCTTCCTAACCAACGACACAACAAAGCTCTTAATTCACTCCCTGGCCATCTCTCGCCTCGACTACTGCAACTCCCTTCTCATTGTCCTACCTCTACATAGTCTGCCCCCCTTCAATCCATCATGAGTGCTGCTGACAGACTCATCCACCTTACCAATAATTCTGTGTCTGCTGCTCCTCTGTCAATCCCTCTACTGGCTTCCGCTCCCCCAACAAATTAAATTCAAAATACTCACAACTACTTACAAAGCCATCCACAACTTAGCCCCCAGGTACATCATTAGCCTAGTCTCAAAATACCAACCTAATCATTCTCTTTGTTCCTTTCAAGGCCTCCTGCTCTAGCTCCCTCATCACCTCCTCCCATGCTCACCTCCAGGACATTTCAGAGCCTCTCCAATCCTTTGGAACTCCTTACCCCAATCTGTCCGATTATCTCCTAATCCATTAGCTTTTAGAAGATCCCTGAATACCCTCCTCTTCAGAGAAGCCTATCCTTCCCACACCAAACAACTGTATGTCTATTTTCTCCATCAGCTCATTTTTTCACTTGACCCTCCCTTCTAGATTGTATGCTCTAACGAGCAGAGTCCTACGATTCCTCCTGTATTAAATAGTATTGTAACTGTACTGTCTGCTCTCATGATGTAAAGCGCTGAGCAAACTGTTGGCACTATATAAATCCTGTATAATAATAATAATAATATCCAGCAACATGGCTGTCAATTGTTCTGCAGCGAAGACCTTGTGGTAAAAAAGAGGAAGAAAGAAACGGAGTACCTTATAAAAAGACTAGGCAGAAGTGTCAGGAAACTGGTGTGATGCAACACCTGGTCATCCACCTGAGACTAAGCTCTGAATGGTGGCATTTACTCATACTTTCTAGGAGACTGCAGTAATGATCCAACAAACAAGGTGACCCTGTCTTACCTGTCTATTTTACTGGTTCCTAATCAGGAAGCACCCTGCCACTAACAACATGTGTTGCATCAAGGGTCAAGGTGAGTAACTAAGCAGGATCCAGTGCCCAAAGCAACATTACAGGTTGTCCCTAAAGTATGGGGTCTGGGTAAGACCCCCAAGGTTACACTGCTTCTATTGGGGTATGTTTAAAGAATGAAGAGTTGATTGAAGAATTCGAAGTAAAATGAACTAGATAAGCCAAGAGTTATTTCTCTTTGAGAGAAGAGGTTCATCACCTTAGGACACTAGCAAAAAACGGAGGACTTGCGGTGTGGAATAGGGTTAGAGGAACATCCAGGGAACAGGTCCTCAAAAGCTTTACCATTGTCCAATCACCTGAAGGCACCAGTCAAACCAGGGTCTTAGTTTGTAAGCTCTAACGTGCAGGGCTCTCTGATTCCTACTTTATAACTTAATACAGTTAAACTGTATTGTAATTGTACTATCTGTCCTTATGTTGTAAAGCACTGTGTACACTGTCAGTGCTATATAAATCCTGTATAATATTAATAATGAATATCAAGCCTCAGTATTGTAGGAGTACGACACCTGAATATTGTCTTTAAAAAAGACTCCTCTAAACCAAAAATTTAACTGCTGTAGGTATAAACTACTCATCCCTGCAGAAACCTCTCATGTCACCCTGTCACAGCCTGATCCATACTTCTAGTTGCCCTTGTATGCCCTGCAGCAGTTTTATTGTTTTGATTGTAAAATCCAGGCATCTGAAGGTCTTGAAAAAAACCCCGTAAAAGTACTGATGCTTTGAAGTGGTTTTATGCTTGCAAATAATTTCTGCCCCCTACACACACACACACACACACACACACACACACACACACTTCCACTGGCTCATCCCTAAGCAAACTGCAGATTCATCAGGAGTGCTAAAGCTTTGCCTGTCTGAAATGCCCAGGATTTGTCCATGAGGGTTTGTGATGCTGTGTAGATAGCTGGAAGAGTCTCTAATGTTATTTTAGTTGCCTATGTTAACATGAAGATACAGACTGGGGGATAAAGGGGCAGCCAGTATTTTGGTAACTTGCTTACAAGGAGGGGAACACACATGCATTACCCTCAGTCATTTTTGCTGCCATATTAGCAGACAGGGAACAACAAAAGGAAGCAGGACTTTGGCTGCTGTTTTTTTTCTAAGTTTACCCTTCTGAGAGTAGTAGTACCACTACTGCAATATTTGGTGGTTCTGCTGGGTTGTTTGAACTGCACATATGGAGGAAGAGGAGGAGGAGTTTTTTTTTGTTTTGTTTTTTTTAACAAGTCCATGTGTAATCTTGCATTATTACATTGTGAATCACTATGCACTAAGACTACACAATTTAGCTATACCATGCTAGAAGCGCTCACATTCCTGCTGTAATGACAACTAAATGGAAAAAAAAACAGTCTTGTTTTCTTTTTAAGTAAAAAGCAATCTAAATGACATCCTTATCTATGGAACAATGAAAAAGCTACTATATTTCTTCACATTGTAGCATGCTTTTTTTTATCAGATTTATGAATTATAGACTATGTAAAATTGATAATGCAATTCAGAAATTTCATGAATCAACATATAATTATCCCAAACAATATCATACCCTACATAAGCGAGTAAACTATTACTTACGGCTTTCCTCCAGGGATTCCAGCTAAGTTTGGAGGTATTCCTGGTACTCTCATATGAGGAGGAGGATCAAAACCAACCTGTTAACATTTAAAAGAAACCCAAATTCAATGAAAGACAATTTAACGTGAGAAAGAACAAATGAGATCAGGTGTATAATTATCTTGTATTCCTTAACATAGTTTGGCACTCACCATTGGAGATCTCCCATAGGCCACGACAGCAGCTGCAGCGGCAGCAGCACTCATCTGTGGGGACATATTGTGCAAACTGGCATAGGCAGCTCCAGGACTGGTAAGTTCACCGTTCATACCCGCATGCGGAACCATTCCAAAGGGAGTAGCATAGGGGCCCGGAACTGCTAGTGGAGTCCTCAAACCCGCAGCAGCTATTTATGAAAAGGAAGAAAACATGCAGAGTACACTGTGACTTTTTCTTCAAGAACCTTCCATAGCTTAAAGGGATTTAGCCAAATTAATCAGTCCAATAATTGACATAATTACATTTAACATACATTACAAACAGTATATTGGAACTTCAAATACCTCATTTTCAGCAAAGAAATATCCATGTGCAGATCAGAACTCTAAACTGCCTATTTTATCCTTTCAAAAAAAAAACACAACACACAGCTTGCTAAGAATGGCATCTTCTAAAAAAGGCTAGCTGCCTGCCTGCAATGCTGATCCTCTTACAGTCACTGGCCTAGTGTGCAGATAAGGACTTCGGACTTTCCCTTTTTTTACTTTTATGATCTGTCAACTTGTTCCTGATCAATGACCAAAGCCAGGCAAATAGCATTTTCAAAATTAGTTACACAATTGCAGCCTCCATAAATCATTTCACAACAAATTTACAAAAAGTCCCAGTGGTGTGGAAAGCTATAACTGTACATCAAATAGAAACTAACACCTCTTTTCAGGAATAATGGATTCAATATTTCTATACCTCTAGGAAATCCAGAAATTGGACTAGTAAAAAAAAAAAAAAAAAAAACACCTTTAGGCTGGGTTCACACATGTCCGGCTGCGGTTTGCAGTCTGGAGTCCCATGCGGTTTTGTTCACCAGTTAAGGTGCAAGTTTTTACTTGAATTCGCACCTAAACCAGACCCAAAAATTGCACAGGACCCTGACATGTGTGAACCAACTCCATTGAAAGCCGGTGCGATTCACATGTCATGTGAATTGGATGCAGTTCAAAGCGCATCCAATTTGCATAAGTGCGAACCTAGTTTAAACACTGTATATTGTTTTTTTTATACATAAAAAAAAAATCCTCCTAAAAACAAGGCACAATTTTAAACAATATCATGCACATTCACAGAACAGCAAATCCAGTCAGACTCCACTCTATATCTCCAGGAGACATAGATCCTGTAAGCCATTTTTAGGAATGCAAAGAAAAGTTACATTTTGTTGATCGATCTTTACTCCCAAAAAATAATAAAAGTTTATCTTCAGTCTTAGATGCAGCATTTAATTTCAGTCACAGGCTGAATTTTCCAGAATACCGAGATTACATGCGGGCAACCTAAACTGGCTCAGCTTTTTACTGCTCCGGTACTAGCATACAATCTGAGAAAAAAAAAAAGGTTCTGCTACATGAGAATTTGTATGAGTTTTACAACTAAAGCTGAAATCATAATCAAACAAAAAGCAATAGATGCCAACTGTGGCACCATTTTTTAATTTCACAATGTCCCAACACAACTGGGGGAGCAGTTAAAGCGAAGGTCCACCCAAAAGTGGAATTCCAATCGTCGGACTGCCCCCCCCAGGTGTCACATTTGGTGCCTTTCAGGTGGGGGGGGGGGGGTGAGGATACCCATCTTTGACAGGCATCCTTTTCCCCCAACATCCGGGAGCCCGGGCCACGGACGCTGACATTAGCAGTCCGGCTCCCTCCTGCTTCGCTGCCGGCCAGTGAGAAAGCGCAGCAGTAGCTCGCGCTTGCGCAGTAGGGGCGAGGCGTGAAGCCGATAGGCTTCACTGTCAGGTTCCCTTACTCTCAATGGCGGCGATAGCACTTGGCCTGCTGATCCGAAGATCGGCAGCGGTGCCGACATCGCTGGACTCCAGTAGAGGTAAGTGTCCTAAAGTTAAAAGTCAGCAGCTACTATCTTTTAATTTTTAAAGGAGGGGCGGCCCTCCGCTTTAAGAATTGCTTGAAAGACAAACTAGCAAGAATCTGTGTCAGGAAGTTATATCCACAGCCTATTCTAATTATTTGATCTTTTGCAGGACAAATCCTATTCTAGGCAACTTCTGGCTCAGTAAAGCCTGCACCTTGCTTTTCCTCCACAACATGTCTGTTCCATAAAGGTTTATAGAAATAGTAGGCATAGAAAGGGAACGGAGCTCTAGGCTCAGGTCCAAAAAACGTGCGGCTCAAAACTTTCAAATAGTGGTCAAAAAATGTTAAAATGCTTTTCAATACAGAAAGTATCCTGTAATTTGGCTAAGTAAATGGTGGCTGATGTAGAAAGCAATCATTTTTCTGTTCAGCTCTAATCAATTGTTGAATTATAATGCTTAAAAACACACATGTACACATGCTTTGACACATGGATTTTCCAACGTGGTTCAGGTGTCAGAACACTTTTAGTTATGGAATTACCCCCCCCCCCCCATTGCTCATATTACATAGCCTGATCTTTGTTTACAATTTATTTGGCTGAGCCAAAACCAAAAGATAAAGGTTGAGAGATCTGGAATTAATCTTTCTAGGCCAGACTCCTGAATTTTAATAGTTTCTTCAGAAAAGAAAATGGATTTTTCTCAAGGATTTACATGAAAAGACTTGCCTGTGAAAGTAAATATGGTTGCGTTCATTTGCTGTATGCATATAGCAAATATTAACCAACTGGAACTAAGAATTATAGGTTTGAAAAAGAGCATTACATTGACAATAAGTAGATAGATATCGCCTGCCTGCCTTTCTGAAAATTGGAGTATTTGGAATTAAAATAAAGCCAAGAGTAAACAGTCTGACTGAAAGTGGTGCAGCTGCTGAAAATTGAGTGCAAACATCTGTTATTCATCAGGCCTCTTGGAGGAGAGGGAAAGGGAGAAAAACATATTTAAGATTCATAGGGTATTATGTACATAACATATGCAATGTAAGCAAAGCAAAGAAGAAGGGGGAATTCTTACCGGCTTGGTTAACTAGAGGGTCCATGGAGGGAGGCTTGCCAAGTCCTGGACGCAGACCTGATGTAGCACTTGTGCCGGGAGTCGGTACATCACTACGAGGAGTTGGCGTGCTCGATTTCAGAACAGGCGTGCTGGCTTTTTCATGCTAGTATCATTAAACAAATTAAATGAGTATTATTTTTAATCCAGGCCATATTACACAATTTATCACAACAGCAGATGGGATACTGGGCATCTACTACTTGCTCCTTCAGCCAATTTTAATAAATCCACACAATGTTGACAGCATTAAGTTGTGAGAAAGAAATGTTGACCTTTAATTCTTCTGCCAAAATGAAAACTCAGATCTGTAGAAAGAGTTACACAGTTTTCTAGCTGCACTGGCACAGTGATGGTTTCATACTAATTTCTAAGTCTGCATACAATTTCCTTAATATGGTGTTTTCACAGAGCTTGACAAATTAAGGACTATCTGGCTCAAAATCACACTCTACATGCAGCGCCCTTACAACTAGCCTATTAGGCTTGGTGGAAAATGAAGTTCTCATGAAACTGCCATCACTTAAATGAAAACAAGGCCAAACAAGCTCCATGTTTAGAGTGGCTCATTTTTCCATGATAATCTATTAAGGTCACTGGCAGATTATCACAAAAATACAGACAGAAATTATCCGACAGCTTATTGACCTATTAAAAGTCAGCAAAAAAAAAAGAGAAGACGCAACTCGACTGCAATACTTTTTCAATCTGAAGCTGCCCCCTCCAGTAGCCCTACTTCACTGTCCTCAGTCTTCTGGGGTAAATGATGGCTAGCTAGCATGCTGTGAGGTGAAGACATCTTGCCCCATCATCACTCACAGTGTATTGGTTTAACCCTTGCTGTGGTGGAATGGATAAACCTTCCCCATGAAATCTTACTTCATATAGGTATTTTCCATGTATTGATGTTACAAAACGTACTATAGGTTCAATTCAAAAAGCTGATAGCAGAATAAGTTAGCCGAACGGCCCAAATCATATGTTGGCTGGTTTATCTTGCGCACTGAAATACACTAAGCGATCGTACAACCAAGCCTAACACAGTGATGTGTTACGAGCGTATATAGAGGAAGTTCAGGTGCATGTGATTTGTGCATTAGGAAAGTAGGTTTACACGAACGGAGTATGCGCGTTTTGCACAGTACTTGTTGTACCAACTTCTCTTTAAATACGATACAACGGTCGTACGACTGCTTGCTGTACAAACAAAGTTTTCTAGTTTGTTCATCCAACTTCTGTTGTACGACTGTCGTATGTCGGCTGTTCTACTAATCGCGTGTACTAACGGTCGGATGATCATACGAGCAGCCGTATGACCGTTTTCATACGACCGTTGCACCGTGTGCACGGGGCTTTAGGCTGTTATAGTGTTTTCAGAATTAAACCTATTGTCTGATATTTGCCTTCTACAGAAAAAGAGCTGGTAAAAGGATACTCAAGACCAGATTACTTTGAATGATGTTTTTATCACAAATATAAAAGCATGGGTTTAAAAAATACAAAACTAAAAAAAACACATGCTTAAGGAGGGTTCAGCAGCAACCGGCCGACTTTCAGTGAGACCCCTTTCACACTTGTGCGAGGTGTCCTGCGATTTGGGACTGCAAAGTCTCATGACAAGTCGTTTCCCATTATTTCCAATGAGAACCATTCATATCTGTACGACTTTCAAGTCGTGCCAACTTCAAAGTTGTCCCTGCATTACTTTGGTCCAACTTTGATGCAACTTGAGGTCCATAGACTTAAATGTTAAACTCTCAAAGTCTCATGCAAATCACACCTGAATAATATAGATGTGATTCCTGTACTATTTCTGTACGACTTTGTAATATGTTTTCATTGAGCCAAAGTTGTAACAAAGTCAGACCAAAGTCGTACTGATCTTAAATTGTGTCAAAAACGCGGTAAAATCACGGCAAAAAAAAAAAAAAAAATCGGGCCGCACAAGTGTGAAAGGGGCCCGAGTGTGTACTCCTCTGTTCATTGCACCGGCTTCTGTTGAATGCTGGATAAAATCGGCAGTGTATTCTTACCGGGGGGGACATTTCTGCATTCCACAATTTCTCATTTAGCCCTCTAATTTTACAAAATAAATAAAAAGTCAGTGTATAACCAGCTTTACTCGACTCTATGCTGCAGCTCCAAGACTAAACACTAAACAATCACATCACCATGGATTGTTCAGTTCTTGGTGTGTTTAAGAGAGGAGAGCAGTCACTGTCCACCATCACTCTCCGCTCTGCTCCAGCGCTCACTGGAGCACCGAGCTGGAGACAGTGCAAGCACAACTGCCTTCAGCTCAAAGCCATATGCTGAGAGGGGGAGCCAGCTGTCAATAAGGCAGCTAAGTGTATCCCGACAATATTCTCAGGATCCTTCTGTCAGCCTATAGCAGGCAATAGCTTGCTATAATCTGTCTGTGGGTCACAGAAAGAAAGTAAGGGGAATGCTGTGACTCAAGAGAAGTAGGGTCAAATGGTTTTGGCCATACTTCTCTTTTGAAGCTACATTCCAGGATAATTTGAATTGAGAGATTACATGCTTACAGCTGTGGACAGTGTCAGACTGTCCTTAATTTCCACAGGCATACTACCCACAGCTGATTGCAAACACCAGGTAATACGTACCGCAGAAATATTCTGATCTGGGCAGCGTATGACCATAAGCGGCCATGTGAATGAACCCAATGAAATTATGGCATGCTTCCTCAGATGCCCTAAAATTCAGTCTCTCTGAAATCGGTTAAGTTCTATTGCATCAGTAAGTGGTAAGCTGACAAATATTAGAGTGAACCTGTACCCAGATCATGCACAATAAAGTATTCACATATTTTTAATAAGCAGTAAACTAAAATTTAAAACAAGCCCTCAATTATCTGTAAGCGTTTGGAGAATGATAATTTTCAAAGTTTAACAGTTATTGAAATCTTCGCTCTTTTAATGAATAACTACATTAAAAACTAGCGAGGTTGGGGTAGATTGTTTTGAAGATTTTTTTTTTCACTGCTGGTTATGAAGGTATAAGTGCTCATGTGTACAGGAGTCATCCTCCTAACAGTGTAAGCATGCTATATATTTTGTTTCCTGAGAGCCCCCCTGCTCATGTGTACAGCCGCTCATACATATGAATGGCTGTAGGCAGCCATACGCAGGTATGTGTTGCTTCTTGTATAAGGCCACAAGCGCAACTGTGTGCTTTCGGAGACATAGGTTTGTATGCACGCACCCTCACTTATGCATGTATATGGGCAGCAGTTCACAGCATCAAAGGATCCTAGGCACCAACACACAACATGTTTACGTCATAAGGCGGAATGCGCTCATGCGTGCATTAGCCTTAAATAGTTAATAGTTTAACGTCCATAGTGTGGGCACAGGTGCACTTTAAACTATTCCACACTCCCCTAATGAAAATGCCTACTTGGCGTGTTGGTGGAGCATGTCCCCATAGTCCAGACACATCAGATGCAAAATAATGGATTGAATGATAGGAACAAGGGCATATGTCTGAGGGCTGCACTCAGATTATTCTAGGAAAATAGGTGGCTCTCAACATTATAGTAATTGCAACTTGCATCATTTTATCTCTAGCATAATGGGCTTCAAAAAAAAAAAAGAAGAAAAGCCCTACTGCATAGACCTGCACAACAAAAGGAAAGATAAGTAATCTTTATCACATAGAGGTAACACCTATGGCTTCATTCAATTTAAATTCTTAAATGAGTTGAGGGATGAAAAAACAGACGCCTATGACCTAAAACTAGTTTGACATGCCTGCCATAGCCCCACGTAGTCAGATAATCTAATTTCCTTATATTTGCATGAGAAGAATCAATCCAAAGATATCGGTTGTAAGAATGAGGTCCCATAATTGACACAGTTGATATGTTGTTGCATTAAAAAAGAAACAATTCTATGTCCATCTACATGCATTGTTCCACTGTTCCAATGTTACCTACCAGGCTCATTTCTTTAGATTTCAATGACGTTGAGCTACCTGAAGATGCAGTGGAGGCTGGGCTACTAGAAGCATCTTTCTTCATTAATCGGCTCTTATCAATACCATTCTCTCGAGGTGAGTGAGCTGGGCTTGCTCTTGGAGAAGATGGATCCTAAGCACGTGCAAACAAAAACACTGCTCAGATGTGGTTAAACACAATAGGATGCATGCTGATTAGTTTCACTTTTTGTAAAAGCTGATGAGCTGTTACAAAGAGCAGCAGCCCAATCGAAAAGCAGGATTCAGTTTTAAAAGTCGCTAACAACCAATACTGATACCTTAACCTCCCTGGCAGTATTCCTGAGTGTGGCTCGGGGTTAATTTTCACTGCCAAAAGCAGTAACCCCGAGCCACAGTCGGGATCGCATCACAGGATCCAGGAAAAGTTACTTACCTTGTCCCCTGGATCTTGCGATGTTCTCCCGCTGTGTCTGCGGGCTGTGTCCGCCTCCTGATGTACTGTACGCCGGGCTTCGTTCCCTGAGATCGTCGCGTCACATGGGGGCGAAGCCACGGCGGCAAATTCAAAAGGTGAAACACACAACACATACTGTAAGATTACATTACTGTACCAAATAATTTCACATCCCTTTTGTCCCTAGTGCTTTGTCCAGAGCCATGCATGCACTTTTATATTATATATGCCATTCTTTCTGCCTGGAATCTTGAGAATGTCCATGGCATCCAAAAAGAGTCCCTTTACCTCAAAAGCGGTTTTTGATCAGCTAGAAAACAGCGATAGTAAATAAGAATCATTTGCAGAATTGAGTGATACTGATTTGTGGGGAAATTCGTCAGACACACAGTGACGACAGCGACAATTCTGCAACTGAGCAAATTTCAGCGTCTTGACTTGATTGAATACATTTTATTATAATATTTTTGGTTATTTATTATATTAGAATGTAATTTCATTGTTTCAAGCTTTATCATACCCGGGGTGTCTACTAGACTCTTGTTTGGACAGATTTAAGGAGTTATTCCTAAGAATTACAGGCCTACAATATAAAACGCCAAATTTCCATTCATCAAAAGGACCTAGGACACTACGCTAGGGCTGA
>BLSH010488508.1:490423-511822 GCA_018402905.1 Glandirana rugosa | reverse complement strand
TACAGTAACAACAACGAAATAAGGGGTAAATCGTCGTCATTTAGAATTTCAACAGTCGACCAGCCGAAGATCACCGAGACTAAAATCGGTGTCACGACTCTTATCTCTCGTTGACTCGTACACGTCTCGTCACATAACGACCTAAAATTTGTCATATCCGTGAGTTAACATTACGAATGTATCGATATGGACGTTTTCCCTGGTCGAACTTCACTAAATCATCCCGAATTAAAGAGAGGTTTCAAGGTGAAATTAAGTGATTCGATACTGTGTACATAATACAAGGTATTACTTATAACAAAAGTAGGTACACTGAAGGGTCAATGAGGACTGAACCTATCAGTCACATGGATGAAAACAATATTCATTATGGAACATAATACATGTGTCATAGCTTAGTGAATTAAAGTGGAACTTTGGAGAGAAATTAAGCCCTACTAAATCACTTCAAGCTGGTCCCTTTTGCAGGTATAGCTATGTAAGCATTACAATTGAGTGCCTATACTGTTTAAAATCCAGCAATACACTGCTCTGCACATGCTCAGTTGCTCTCTATTCTCAGCACTGTGGCTAAAATCAGAGCCACTAGAAGCCGACCAGCTGACAACTTTAAGATTTACTGCTGCTAAATGGGGAATAAAGCAACAACAATGACATAGACCATGTGGAGAGAACACAGATTAGGGAGGGAAAAAAGAAAAGCAGGAGAGGTGACAGGACAACTGTTGCTTCCAGGGATACACAAAAGAATTAAACTTATAGCTTGGGTTCACACATATGCGATGCGGGATTCCAGTGCGGGTTCCTACATCGCATCTCCTGCCCTCTGTGAACCACTGTGGGTGTCAATACAAAGTTAATGACACCCCAAGATGGGTTCGCAGATCGCAAACTGTGGATTCAGACAGGAATCAGATTGTATGGGTGAGAACACCTATGTGATCCGATTCCAGTCCGGGAAAAAAGGTTCCTGCACCCTTTTTGTGTGAATCCAATGCAAGTTCAGCCATACAAATTGTATGGCTAAACTTGCATTACACAGACATTGCATGTGATCGGCACAGCAATATGGGTGCGAATCACATGTGATGTCTGTGTTCACATATGTGTGAACCCAGGTACAAGGATAGTGTCTTGTCTTATCTTATCGCTATTCTCTTCTTTTGTCTCATTGACAGCCTGTGAGCCTCAACACTGTAAAGCTTCTGTCAGCCTTCCTATCTATCTGAGCCAAGACATGCAATCAAGGCTGGAAATTGACTTATTTCAATTAGGCAATTCACAGCACACAATTATTAATGTGGAATATATGTTCTTTTATTAAGGAACATTAATTGTTATCAAACTTATGGTTACAGTTCCTCTTTAAGCCTTTTGTCTACAACATCTTTGCAAGCTGGCAGCACAAGTGCATTGTTTGGCAAAACAGAGGAAGTTTATCACTGAACCATGGGCATTATGCGTTTGTTTGCTCCTGGCTCATTGTGAGAAGGAATAATTGCTCACTGAATTCATGTTTATGTATTAGATGGGGACACCAGGAAACCATAAAGACTGACAATTAAGGACTTTGGAATATCATAAACAAATGTTTATATCTTTTTTTTTTTTTTTTTAATTATTATATTGTGTATCTGCTTATGTGGCCATTTTTATTAAATGAGAACATGGAGCAGGCATGTTTATGAACATTTACAGTGATGACTGAGCAACACTAAAAGGAATGAAGATAGTAACTGGTGTTTTCTGAATAAAGCAATAACAACTTGATAAAAAATAATATTGTTTAGCAAGGAACATACATTCCACATTAATAAATATGCTGCTAAAATTAGTGTGTGCTGTAAATTGCCTCCAGCTTGCTCCTGTGTCTTCTTGCTGGAGGCTGCCATTTTGCTGAAGCCCAGAGCCCCGCAAGGAACATACATTCCACATTAATAAATATGCTACTAAAATTAGTGTGTGCTGTAAATTGCCTCCAGCTTGCTCCTGTGTCTTCTTGCTGGAGGCTGCCATTTTGCTGAAGCCCAGAGCCCCTGAACAGCAGTAAATCATAAAGCAGAACTAAACCCATTGATTTAATGGTTCTAAAAACAGTTACATTCCTGGAATGCTGGGATTGCTAATTGTCACATTTGCTTGTCTCCTCAACCAGACTATCAAACCATCAAATGGCTGGTGTCATAACTGATCACATGTGAAGCACCATGGAAGTTGCAGTTCAAACAGAAGCAGCTTCCTTGGCTATAAAGTATAGGTGAATTTAATTCCGCTATAAGGTTGTCAGCAGATCGCCCTCTACAAATTTGGCAGTGTCTAAAAATAGAGAGCATCTGCAGAACAAGGTGAGACAGTGTATTACTGGATTTTAAATTGTATAGACACTTATATTTAATGTTTTACATAGCTATACAGTATCTTACAAAAGTGAGTACACCTCTCACATTTTGGTAAATATTTTATTTTACTTATTCTTTTCATGTCACAACACTGTCACAACACTGAAGAAATTACAAGTAGTGAGTGTACAGCTTGCATAACAGTGTAAATTTGCAGTCCCCTCAAAATAACTCAACACACATCCATTAATGTCTAAACCGCTGACAACAAAAGTGAGTACACCCCTAAGGGAAAATGTCCAAATTGGGCCCAAATTGTCCATATTTTGTGTGGCCACCATTATTTTCCAGCACTGCCTTAACTCTTTTGGGCATGATGTTCACCAGAGCTTCACAGGTTGCCACTGGAGTCCTCTTCCACTCCTCCATGATGACATCACAGAGCTGGTGGATGTTAGAGACCTTGCGCTCCTCCACCGTCCGTTTGAGGATGCCCCACAGATGATCAATAGGGTTTAGGTCTGGAGACATGCTTGGCCAGTCCATCACAATTACCCTCTGCTTCTTTAGCAAGGCAGTGGTTGTCTTGGAGGTGTTTTTGGGGTCGTTGTGTTGGAATACTACCCTGCGGCTCAGTCTCCGAAGGGAGGGGATCATGCTCTGCTTCAGTATGTCACAGTACATGTTGGCATTCACGGTTCCCTCAATGAACTGTAGCTCCCCAGTGCTGGCAACACTCATGCAGCCCCAGACCATGACACTCCCACCACTATGCTTGACTGTAGGCAAGACACACTTGTCTTTGTACTCCTCACCTAGTTGCCGTCACACACGCCTGACACCATCTGAACAAAATACGTTTAACTTGGTCTCGTCAAACCACAGGATATGGTTCCAGTAATCCATGTCCTTAGTCTCCGCTGATCCCCGTTGAGCCAGCGAATGACAGATCTGTCTCCACTCACTGTGCAGAGACGAATCTGTCAGAGCGCCGCTCTCCCCTATGGCAAATCGGATGACAACGGATCCGCCTGTCCATTGCCATCCGATCCGCAGACGGATGGAAAATGGGGTTTTACTCCGTCAGACTTTACAGGTCTGGAGCGGATTGGAGAGCGACGGGGTAAGCAGACATCTGTCGCTCCATAGGGATGCATGGAGTGTCCGTTCAGGTCCACCTGAAAAAACTGACAGGCGGACCTGAACGGGACGCCCATGAGAAAGAAGCCTTAAAACAGCCTGAGTCCTGGTAAAAGCATGTCCCTATCAGAATGCTGCAGAGGAGGATTGTTGCATTGTTGTGTGTGGAAGCAGTGATGTCTCTGCATAGATCCAGCTCTGCTGAGTGATTTAGACTTCTACAATCAGTAGAAAGCATGCATTTTTGCTAAGTAAGCAGCTCTGGATTTTTTCAGCAGAAGACATGTTCGACCTTTGCAGAGAAACCGCTGCTTCCCCACAGAAAGCTTCCTCTACAGCATGTTGCTTTTCGATGTGTTGTGGCTACTTTCTAAAGAAAACAAACTGTAAGACTTTGCACACCATTATTTTGACGCAACTGAAATGTTTTAAACGGATTTAAACTGAATGTTCAATTGGGCTTTAAAATTAATTTTGTATAACTATTGTACAATATAACTCTTTCACTGCCACAGATACAATAATGATGTCAGAAGTGGTGTTGACTGTCAGCTTTCAGATGGAAATGATCTGGGGGCTGTACAACTGATCACTTCCATGGACCCCTGAAATGGATGCCACAGAAACTCCATCACCACTCCATGTTTCCCAACCCGCAGGCCCATGAACAGCAGGGATAGCAAGCTAAAATGATGTCTACAAATATTCCTGACCTGTGCTAAGCTGGATAATAAGAAACTCAAAGAACAAAGAATGTGTGCCAATAACTCACTAGTGTTTACAGGCTGTAAGGTTTAAATTGTAAGTCCACCCTAAAACTAAAATCCCTGCATCTACAGACACCCACCATCTAACACTGACCTATCTAGCCCTGTAAAGAATAAAGCAGTATACATACCTTTTCTGAAGGTGATCCGACCCGATCTCCAGCGGAGCTCTGCAGAGGACATGGCCAACAACGGCTGTGAAATGAATGGTGAGTGACGCCACCCATAGACTTACTATGGGGCTTCCATTGTCGATCATGTCCTCTGCACCCGTTTCCACAGCGAAGCCGCGGCTGACAGCTCAGTGTGGAATCGGGTCGTATTGCCTGCAGAAAAGGTATGTATACTAATGTAACTAGAAAAATTGTATAAACACCGCGCTAACTGTAGGCAATACACAAGAGCTGCAGCTCAAATACTCAAGTTAGTAATTCATTACTAGCTGGTAAGCCTTCATTTCAGATAGTGGTGGCTTGATTTCCACTCGAACTGCATTACAATTTATTGAGGCTTCCTATGTGTTTGGCATTTATTTGTCACTAGATTTTGCCTCCTACACATATTATCCTGATGGTTTATATGGACTAATATGAACATTATGATTTACTAGCGCAGCTCCTTTGTTATTTAGATGTATACTAATGTAGCCATGTGCTCCCTTGGGAGTGGCTGATAGTTGGGGTTCACCTTATAGCTGCCCTCAATCCCACCATATCTCTCACATCCAAAGTCACTGAACAGGCCGGCTCTTGTTTTTGTTTGTTTTATTTAAGGGGATTTAACTTGGTTGGTGAAAAGGGGTGATTGTTGGATGCCCAAAGAATTGGTTACAGGGCCACCTATATACAAGACCATATGTACACTCCACTTCTCTCCAATGTATCTCTTCTGCAGACTATTGCTCCTTCACTTCTCTCCAGCACATCTCTTAGTTCCTGACCTGAAGGGAAATTTATCAGGCTCACTCAACTCCTTTCTCTTCACTGCAGCTAGCATATGGTGAGGCCTGCAAACTGTCAGCAGGGCCTCCGGATAGGGTTGCCACCTCATCCCTTTAAACCCGAACACATATGAATTACGCAGGTTCTGAGGCTAATTTAATGCAGATAAGGCACCAAGTGAGTGTAATTACCACCTTAATCAGCCATAGAACCTGTGTAATTAATATGTGTTGGGTTTTAAAGGGATGAGGTGGCAACCCTACCTCCGGACCACCCGTTACAGGCCAGAGTCTTGGACCCCTTAAAGTGTAGCTTAGTACATTGGTATTGGCCTTTTTCATGGACTATGACTCCCAGCCCATCCCTTCTACCAGGTCCCACCAACCTGCTTTCCTTACAGTTACACTCCTTCCCCTAACTGGCTCCCAAGGCTTACACAGGCTGTCCACTATTTCTGTCCAAGACTGCTCCAGCCTTTCTCTTCCAGCTCCCAGGGTCTGTCACTCACCGACTCTTTTTTTTGAAAAAATTCAGTTTTCTGAGTTACAAAAATAAGACAACAGTAAAGTTAGGCCAATTTTTATCCATATTGTAAAAGATAAAGTAAAATGATACCCAACATGTCATGCTTCAAAATTGCGTCAGCTCAAGGAATGGCGACAAACTTTGCAACTTAAAAATCTCCATTGGCGACATTTAAAAAAAGTCTACAGGCTAGCAGTTTTGAGTGGCAGAGGAGGTCTAGTGCTAAAATTATTGCTCTTGCTCTAATGATCACGGCAATACCTTACATGTGTGCTTTGAACACCATTTTCATATGTGGGCGGAATTTACGTATACGTACACTTCTGCGTGCGAGCTTGTGGGGGCGGGGAGCTTTACTTTTTTTTATAAATTATTTATTTTACTCTTTTCTTTTTATTTTTACACTGTTCTTTAAAAAAAAAAAAAAAAAATTTGATCGCCTTTATTCCTATTACAAGAAATGTAAACATTCAAAAATACCTCAAATCTCATATTTACAGTAAAATGCAGAAAAAAAAATACACATGCTTCTCTTTTAAATTTTACCATTACAGCCAGATGGAGCTGTACACATGCCACAACATCTTCAATTCTAACTTGGCTAGTGGAGTTTGAGTGCTGAAAGCTGAAAATTGGGCTAGGCAGGAAGGGGGGAAATTGGCTATTATTGTAGTGGTTAAAGTCAATGATAGCACACCGCAATTGCAAGCTGAACAATCACAGTTTTTTCTAATACAAAATCCTCCTTGGGTAAAAAAAAAAACAGAAATTCCGTAGGTGGCAGGATCACCACTTGAAGGACTGACAGCGGTTGCTATGCTGCTCATGTGAAAAAGCCCTGAGAACTATTTCTCCAAAATGCACATTAGCAACAATGTATTCCCTACCAATTAAAATACTATTAGAAATGCCACGCAAATGAAGGCTTACACCTGGTATAAATTATAATAATGTGCCTTTTGTAATAAGTGCAGTTCAGCATTCATCCAAAATTGTTAAACATTATAATGATTTATTTACAGTTGGAGCAATGAAAAAATCAAGGCCGAAGTTGTGAGCAGTTCCTAATTAATTTACATTGTCTGAAGGATGTTCATGAAGTACATCTGAGCAAACGCTACAAGAAATTGTTCTCTTTATTCCTCAGACTAAAAAAAAACAAAAAACGTTGTTTTAATGCAACACGACCATTAAAAATAAGCCAAGCCTTGAAAGAAAAACACTAATATTTACTCTTCTGGTTGTCAATGCCAATGAACTGCCAAGTGAGCTTGTGGCACACTTCCACGTGTATCGCTGTGTGCTCTTTGGTTCCTTGCGACGGTCCCTACATCAGCAACATTGGAGATGCTCCCAGAAGTGTCTGATGCAGGTGATTTTTAAGCAAGTGCATTTGTTGAAGACAAAGGATAGTGTGGGCATCTTTCCTGGCTGAGCTTATTTTGACTTTTTAAATTGTGACAGGGTTTCTTTAAAAGCATCTTTGTCACCACAGCAAAGTCTCTTAAAAATATCACACTTTTGTGCCTTAAGGCCCCTTTCACACTGAGGCGCTTTCCTAGAGTTTTTGTGCTAAAAACAGCACTTCCAAAACGCTGCCCATTAATTCCAATGTACCTATTCACACTGGGGCATCACGCTTGTGCCGTGTTTAAAAAAGTCCTGCAAGCATGATTTTTTGTGCTTATTCTGAGCGCTAAAAATAGCACATTAAAAAAGCCCATATACATTGAAATGAATGTAAAACGCTTTAAAAGCGCGTTAAAAGCGCCAGCAAAACGCCCAGAGGTTGTGGAAAGGTTAAAATACCAGGAAGTAAACAGGATGTAATGTAGGGGAATGTGCTATTTATTTGATGCTAACGCTTGAAAAGCGCTTGAAAAGCACGTGAAAACTCGGCAATAATGCGGTAATAACGCTTGATGTTTTGCACACGTTTTTCAAACGCCTCAGTGTGAAAGTAGCCTTAGGGTCGTTGCGTTAGGCAGCCTATTCAAAATGAATAGCCTGTTGAAGCACAAAGAAAGCCTTTCTGCATAAAAATATATATATATATATATATATATATATATTTTAATTATTTTATATATATTTTTTTTGAAGTGCTGCAAAACATAATGTACAGAGCATATGTATCTCTGTTGCAGTGTGCTATAACATATGTGTGTTACAGCACACTCTAGATGTGTCAACATAAAGAAAACCAAATAATCTGAAGAAGAGGGGACATCCCTCGAAACTTGTCAGCTTTTTTGGACTCTTCCTTCCACAATTGTCGCTGACCAGCGGACCATGCTGGATGGAGCATTTGGTGGATTTTACATATTTTGCTTGATTTTATCCTTTGTTTGTGAATATGTTTTGTACGCTTGAGAAATAATAAATTGTCCCAAAGGTAATGCACTAGGCTGGTGCGCCCTCTGTTCCTTTTCTTGTTAGAGTTAACACTCTAGATGTGTGTTGGGGTACAATGCATCCTTAATGAATGCCATTCCAGTTTTAAGGGGGAATTCTAGGTACCTTTATTTTCCTCAACATTTGCCTATGCAAAGCATACTTTATGGTGTTTATGCTGGACATGTGCAACTTTGCAGAATAATAAAAGGTAGACTATAATTTAAAGAATTTACTTTGTAATTTAAAGTGTTTTTAAAGCCACTATGTGTTGTTAATACCATCCCCTCTGTTAAATAACAACACATGTCCCAATATCTGTGCTTTACAAAAAATATAATGATTTCTGCCTTATTTCAGAGTGCCTACCGGTGCTCACATGACTGCAGGCCTCTCTCCTCTCCCAGTCTGACAGCTATAGCAGGAGGGGAAAAGAACTCCCGCTGATGTCAGCCGGGAGGAGGGGAAGAGAGAGGCGAGCCGTCACGTGAGCGCTGGGAGGAGCTCTGAAATAAGGTAGAAATCGGCATAGTTTGTGTAAAGCACAGACACTGGGACACGTGTTGTTATCTAACAGAGGGGATGGTATTAACATCACATCTTTTTATCACAGCGGGGAGGGGAGCAGAGCGGCACAGGTAAGAGCAGACAGGCAAGAGCTGACAGGCATGGAGGAACAAGAAGATGGGGGAGAGAAGACAGAGGAGAGCTGCGGATGAAGGAGGCACATAAACTGACCAGGGCGTCAGGGCTCAGCAGTCATGATAAACCGTGGTCAGTTTACAGGGGGAGGGCAGAACCAGGCAGGATCAGCCAGGTATTTCAGGTGATACAGGGGCCCAAATTACACAGCACAAGCACTGTGCTGTATAACATGCTTTAAGGGAACAGGATCCGTTTTTTTAGGGATACAAACACTTTAAAGCTGAACTCTAGAAAAAGTAAAAGTGCTTTCTTGCAATGGGGTTGCACCTGCACTGCAAGGGTTAGAGGAAATCTGTTGCCATGACTTACCCTTTTATTTTATAAAATAAGCATTGTAACAGCAATACAATCAATAATTATATTTGACAATCCAACATAAACTTAAGGCTGGATTCACACTTGTCTGGTGCGAATTCTAGCTCTGTTGTCTGTGAGAAGGAGAGAAGCCACTATTTGACGGCTCCTCTCCATTCTCACAGCGCATCAGCTGGCCGGGGAGGAGGGGTGCAGTGAGGAGGAGTAAATATCCTCGTTCAATGCGGAACACATCTGTGAATTAGATGCGTTCCCATTGAACAAACTGTGCCTGGAATTCGCACCGCACACGTTTTTTGTGCAATGCAGAGTGCGAATGCACCGCACATATGTGAACCGGACACCTTGAAAACAACATGTTTTCAAGTGCCCTGTGAATTGGATGTGGTGTAAGCCGCATCCAATTCATATAGTTGTGAACGCAGCCTAATTGAAAAATCTCCTTTCATGTTTTACGTGCTGTTTGTCTGCTAACTATCTCTTTCCACAACTTCCTGGATTCCTTGCATGCTTTGCAACTTCTCCTATACTGTTTAGTTTACATTTGTAAGGTCTACATATTCCATAGTTCCTGTACTGACTCCACCTCCTGAAACTCCTCTCAGCACATCTGTAGCTCAAAAGGCAGGCTCTGTGAATTCTGTGACACAGCAATGCCTATCAACAGGGCAAAGTGAATGTGTCACCAAACTCAACAAAATAATAGTGTGGCTTCCTTCACAAAGTAAGTTTACAAACTTCAAGATTGTTCAAACTAATAGGAGTAGGCTAGAAATAATGCAGAAATGAATATATGATTTGACATTTTGATCTAAGATATAGTTTAACTGCTGTATATGTCTAGGGGGACCGGGTAAGTCAGTTTTACTTACCTGGTTCTCTGCTCCCACAGGTTCCTCCATACTGCTAGACCAGTTCCTGTAGCCCCTTCTCCCCTGTACGCCAGTGGTTGGATGCCCCTGACAGCATCAAGACAAATGAAAGGACCATAGATTTTCACTGGACGTGAGGACACCGAGGGACAGTCAACTGCAGGAGTGTAGGAGAGCACCATTTGCTAGGAGAGTGAAGGATCTGGAAGGCAAAAGTGCTATTATCGTCCCCTAGACTAAAAGATTAAACCCACTGATTTAAAGCAGAACGTCACTCTTTCAATCAACATTGACTATTTTTATTCCTTATACTGCTAACATTAGTAAATATATAGAAAGGTATATCATATTTACTTGTTTTAAACTTTACTTTTTACATTTCTTAAGTTACTTTTAGGTTCCAGGCCTAGGCAAATTATGTCATACATCCCAGGAGTCTTCAGGAAGGGAGTAGGGGCTTTCTCAGTTAAGCATGTCCTCCTGCGTGCATGCCCGAGCTAAGGGCAGATGAATTCCAGGAAGTAAATGCTACATGAATCATCTGCCCTTACTCAAGATGGCCATGGCCACAAATGCTAGGCGGTGTTTTTCGAAGGGATTTCTCAAGAAAATAAAGCATGGAGACATGGATGAATGATGACTGGACATTTTTGGACTGTGGTGCTCAGATGCTGTGTAGTTTCGCTTTCCCAAAATAGTTGTATTTAAAGTGGGAGTAAACTCCAATGCATGATTTTTACTTATTATAGGCTTACCTATAGGTACAGTAAATATGTTCTAAACGTGCACCGTTTAGGAGATATTTACCTAAGATGCAGCCAGTGACGTCACTGATGCATGCGCTCTGAAGGAATGGCATACCCGTTCCTTCAGAGTCCTGTGCCATAAACGGTGGCTCCCGTGCGCATGCATGGGAGTGACGTCAACGCGACTCCGGCCACTTACACAGCCGGAGTCCATAAACCTGGAAGGAAGAGTGGGTGAAGATGGAAGTGCCTTCAGCTGGAGGGCTATGTTCTAAGGTAAGTTTCATATAATGTGCTAGTATGTGATGGGCTCTGGTCAGGAAGGGGGAAAATCCTTCCGGGGTTGAAGTGGTTAAGCAGAGTAGCAGTATTGTGTGACTAGACCAGAGTGGATTGAAAAGTTTGTATACAGATCTTATACAGGTTTACACAGGGTAGGCAGAATAGGTAGGAGGAGGGGGAAGGGAACATTTTTAAGGATAGTTATAGTCATGGTTTTCTTCCACTTAAAGTATAAGGCCCCATGCACACAGGACTTTTTGGACATTTTTATAGCAGCTGTTTTTAGCTTCAGACGTTTTTTCCTACAGTCAATAAACCCTCCATCATGTTATCCTATGTGTTCATGCAAACAGAGGCTGTTATCAGCTGTTCTTGGCTGGGGCATTTTTTGACTATAAAAAAAACCCCAAGACTAGTGGGTTTCTGCTGCAAAAATGCTCAAACGCCAAAAAACGCTCATAAAACGCAGCTCACCAGTGTCTTTTAATGTTTTTGATCCCATTAAAAAAAAAATGTAAAACGCTAATAAACGCTACCGTTAAAGAAGTGCAAAAAAAAAGCAAAAAAAAGTTATTGCAAAAACATTGAAAAATGTTGAAAAAAAACTCACTATAAAGCTACTGACGTTTTCGTTTTTAAACCGTCCTGTGTGCATGAAGCCTTAAAGTGGATGTAAACCCCCAAAAAAAACAATTGAATTAATAATTCTGCCTGGTAGAGTATAGCATGTCATGTCATCTGTGCCCAGTCTTGGAGTTAATCCAACTGTGAGTAATGAGCTTATCTTTTTTCAGGAAGAGAAAGTCCGACTAACAGGGAAATACAAAGTCGATCTGCCCCTTGCTCTGTGAGTGACAAGCAATTTGCTTATCTCCTTCACACAGCAGAGAAAGTTTTACACTCCCCCCTCCCTCCCTTCTCAATGTCTCAGTATAGAGGTGGGTGGGGAGGCTTGTGACATCACAACTCCACCCACCAAACTCCAGCAAACACAGACACCCTCTGATTTCAGAGTTTTACAGAGTTGCTAGTGCTTACAGGAAGGGCATTTTCAAGGTAGGGATAGATGCAGGAGGCTTGCATATATATACATATATATATACATTAATACTGTGTCATTAGTTTTGGGTGGTGGGTTTACATCCACTTTAACCCTTGCAGTGTGGGTACAGATTCCAAGCAGAAGAGGACTTTTACTTTTCCCAACCCCATTCATACTTTCAAATTACATCAATAAAATGAAAAGCTATTATGACAATAGTTACAGGGTTTTTGCCAAAACCCAGAGTTGTATCAGTGAAGTAGTCTGGATTCTTCTGTATGTTGTTGTGATGATTGTGAAGACTTTTGTTGACCCAAATTCTGGGTAGGAATCTTCAGAAGCCTGTCCAAGATCAGGAATGAAGCTTGACACCTGCCAATATGTTTGTATAATACCATAAACTGTGATGAAATTATTACCCTGCAACAGGGCACTGGGGAGTGCTGTTCTCGAGAGAGTTCTAAGAAGGTGGTGGGGAATCTATTTAGCAACATCTATCCAATTTGGATTATGTATAATGGAATGAATATTTTTTTTATTATTTCTAACTGCTTCTTCTATTTTAAGGGCACATTTGTAAAGTTGAAAAAAATCATTGGTGATGGATATCATACTGAGGAAACTAATTACAGCCTCACCTAAAACAAAACTAACAAAACATGATTCAACTGTTGACTTCTATTCAGATAATTCCTTTCATGCAGTCCAAGTATGATAGATCCAGAGCTCTTGTGCAGCAATAAGAACTCTGTGAATACAGCTAGCACAAAGCTAAACATTTGTGACCCTCCAGGTCCCTGGAAGGGCAAGAGGTAACAATGTCTATCTTGTTATCTCTCCAAACAGCTGGACTTTTCCAGGCTCACAGTTTGGGACAACAGCGCTCTGCTGTAATTATTTAGTCTGACTGTCAATTAGGTTTCACTTTGTGAATTAATCAACTAGTAATCTACAGAGGTTTCACTGCTTATCTTTTTAAACTTTTTTTAAAAAAAGTCTGGATTTCATATCTCACTTGGCTATAGATGTCCTCTTTGATCCCTTTTAGTGTGTAAATGTTATTACTGGTCTCACTTTCACATTGCTTGCAAAGTACTGATAGCGTATACTGCAGAGGTAGTTTTTGACAGAGCAACAAGGTGTTCAGTAAACAGTGTTTGCATTTCAAAGAAACAGTAATTAAATATTTACTTGTATACTTAATGTTGACAGCAGTAGAATTAAAAAATGAGTGATTTGTCATGGTAATCAATTGTGGTCACAGTGGTCTTGGATGGGTTTACCAGTTTGTTTGCAGTAGCAGTTGAGATTGACAATACAATTATAGTTACAAATGGAATTTACACATATTAGATTGTTTCTTTCAGATAATGTTATTCTGAATGCAATGAATACAAAATGCAAGAAAACAGAGCTGTAAATAAGCTGTGTACATGTACCTTTCTAAATACCTGGAGCCAGTAGAGCAGAGGTGGTCAACTTAGGTTCCATTCACACTTGCGTGACTTGTCATGCAACTTTGGACATCAAAGTTGCATGACATGTCTTTCTCCATGTTTTCCAATGATAACCATTCATATATAGATTGTAAGCTCTAGCGAGCAGGGCCCTCTGATTCCTACTGTATTTAAGTGTATTGTATTTGTACTGTCTACCCTCAAGTTGTAAAGCGCTGCGTAAACTGTTGGCGCTATATAAATCCTGTATTATAATAATAATAATAATATAATAATATGTGTGACTTAAAGTTGCAACATCTCCAATGTAGTTTGTGCATTACTTTGGTCCAACTTTCATGCAACTTGAGGGCCACAGACTTCAATGTTAACCCTCAAAAGTTGCATGAAAATCGTACCTGAATGTTATACAATGCAACAGTTGCCATTATCACTGGTCAAAGCCAAAGGTCGTATCCAAGTCGCACCTATTATTATTATTATACAGGATTTATATAGTGCCAACAGTTTACGCAGCTCTTTACAATATAAAATGGGGACAATACAATAGAATGCAAAAGGATTAAGAGGGCCCTGCTCAGAAGCGCTTACAATATAGTATCAATATAGTATAAAGTTGCATCAAAAGCACACCAAAGTTGCACTGCAAAGTCGGCCCAACTTTGGAGTCGTACAAGTGTGAATGAGGCCTTACTTGATAAAGAGGGGCTCAAGTGCAGCGCCTAACATCAAAAAAGGGCCACACGTAACTTTAAGGGAGCCTAATGCTACAGAAAGCTGGGAAAGACTGAAGACATACAATAGGAGTTGGTGAGTTGGTCAAAGATTGAAGGCATAAAACAAGAGAGGGTCAAAGACTGAAGAAATAGAACAGAAGATGGTCAGAGACTGAAGGCATACAACAGAAGTTGGTCAGAGATACAGAACATGCTTGAGGACACAGTCATAACCAAGAGACTGCTAAAGATCACTGCTATTTCAACCCCTTTACAAGTCAATGCTTCCGTATTTGTGTACCCTACAGCCCTATATAAAAGGGCTTTGATATTTCCATTGGTAAGATTTATAAAAAAAAAAAAAAAAAACACATTAAGCCTGGGTTCACACTATTGCGAACACAGACATTGTATGTGATTTGCACCGCATTGCTGTGCAGATCACATGCAATGTCTGTGCGATGGGAATTCAGCCATACAGTTTGTATGGCTGAACTCACATTGCATTCACACGAAAATGCTGCAGGAGCCTTTTTTCCCGCACTGGAATCGGATCGCATGGGTATTTCCACCCATGCAATCCGATTCCTGTCCGAATTCACAATCCACACTGCGATCTGCTAACCGATCGGGGGTGTCATTAACTTTGTATTGACAGCTGCAGCGGTTCGCCGAGGGCAGTGTGAACTGCCTGCGATGGAGATGTGATGCGGGAACTGCATCTGGAATTGCATTGGTCCCGCATCGCAATCGTGTGAACCGGGGCTTAAGGAGAAAAGGAAAGAACAGCACAGAAAAAGTAAGGCACTTTGAAATAAATAAACCAAACGATTAACTAGCAAAAGCCAGTGTAAAAAAAAATATTTTTTTTTTCAGTGGTAGGCACAAACACAGGTCACTGCCTGTAGGGGCCCCAAGAGCTGCAAATAGTGCTCCAAGGCAGTAGGGAATTGCTAAAAGTATAGGTATTGTTGTACTGGCCATACAAGGGACATTGTAGGATAGCTAATGTAAACATAACATATTGGCGAGTTAAAGTGGTCAGCATATGGCTATATACAGATGGTCAACAGCTGAGCAGGTTTTCAATGTTCTGGTGCCACATTCAATTGCTTGGGCCACACAAAGGGCCAGCTGACTAATTTTAATATTTTATCGCAGGTAATACCGGAATTAGATGTATGTTTTGTTGTAACAATGTAATAAAAGTAATTGGTCTAGGGTTTCACTAAATTTAATATGCTTTCAATGAGAATTATATGGACAATTGCAGTATCAATAGTGCAGTCAAAATTTATGTACAGCCAATTTTTTTTTTTTTGTTTTGGATAGATTAGGTAAGGGTTATTACTTTTATGGAGTTAATTTCAGATGTCTGTTTTACGCTACTGAGATTTCCAATAAATTGCTATTCTGGAAACACATCAAGATATTAGAGGAAATCTCCCAAAATGAGAGAAAAAATGAGAAGCAGTACCATCTTGGACAGTTGTCCCCAAAATACATATCCCTATTGGATGATTTACCTCCACAGATTTGTAAAGATTCTGGTGGGTCTACTTCAAATGTGTATATTCCTAAATTATGAGTGTATGCAAAGGTATTTTTTTTATTTTTTGCTGTCTCTATTCCCATTCTACAGTAGAGTGAATATGCCCAATGGGAATAGAGACAGCAAAAAATAAAAAAAATACCTTTGCATACACTCATAATTTAGGAATATGGTTTTGTCATCCTTACTGAGCCTCAAATATACACATTTGAAGTAGACCCACCAGAATCTTTACAAATCTTCGTGAATAAATTCCTGACATCTCATAATATACAGCAACAGTATATAACAGTAAAGCAGTTCCTATGCCTCAGTGAAATGACTGCTCTCAAGTCTGCACACATGATAAAGGAAAGAAGCAGTGATCTCAGGGAACACACCCCTGGATTAAGTAGATGTAATCCAAATGTGGATGCTCTGGCTCTGAAGTGTCCTCCAACCACTGGATGTAATATGAAGTCATGGGGAGCCGGTACCTCCAAAATCCTCTTAAAGACTTTATTTGTTACATAGGAGTGACAATAAGCATTCTAACATGTTTCGGTAAGTAGCCTTGTTCACAGCTCTTAAGTCTGCTTGAAATGAACATAATGGGAGATACCATGAGTCTGCTGCAGGCAAGAGGAAGGATTTTCTCTGTCCAGTTAGGTGTAGCTTTGTGGCAGGCCGCAAGGTAAAAGACAGCCGGGGGACAAAACTGTCAGTGGGTTGGGGAGGGTGGCTGGGCTGTGTAAGATATGTGAACACACAACCATGAATAAAAAAGGTGAAATAGTCAACACTCAAGTGTAGGAAGTAGATGCAAACATTGAATAAAGCCTGAACAAAAGGGTGCTGACATGCTGGGAAACAGAGAAGATAGAGGCATCTTCGTGGACATTACTATGATACCTCTGAGAAGTAATAAATACTTGCACTGTAAGCATTATGTAGCATGCATGCACCTAAAGGGTGTAAACATAAAGATATCACGCTGGCAAATCTAAAAGTAGCAGCTGTCAAAAACAATCAGATAAACTGCATCAGATATATAAACCAATCTTGCCGTGCTAAAAGATGACCAGTGTTATTCAAAATAAGTGCGTCATAATATATAAAACAGAAAAAAGTACTCTATAAATTTAACGTCAGATGTGATGAAACGCATAGGGTGGAGCTTACACTCGCGACGTAACCATGCATCCCGAAACCAGGAAATATTTGGATCAGACCCAGGGATTGGTATTTTTAACATTCAAGCACTTATTGTTCTTTTAACATTGTGAGTGGCTACTTTTATATTCATCAATAAATTGTTTATATGGTTTTACACTATGCAGATCCTCACGGTTCTCTTTCTTTGTATAATTTGATAGAACATCTCATGTTTCTGATCAGGAGACTCTGGTGACTATTGGTGAAGCTATGGTGGAGAAATTGGTCCTTTCACAGATGACATATTAATCTATACAGCCTTCCTGACTCTTTTTATACAAAGGGTCTACGTGTTCTGATAAAAGTCTTTTTTATCTATGGTGGAGGTACATCTGGGTGTCGTACATTCCGGATTTGAGAGATCCTACATCCCATTTCTTCCCAAATTTGGACTTATTACATTGAGACTATTATTTATTTATTTATTTTTTTAAACTTTATCCTTTTTTTTTTAGATTTATATATTATGACACACTTGTTTTGAGTAAATCATCTTTTATCATGACAAGATTGGTTTATGCACCTAAAGGGGAACAATAGTAATTTTGGCATATGTTCTGTATACACAATATATATTCAAGGAAGAAAAAAATATAGGATTTTACATTTTGACCATAGATTCACCATATATTCACTTTAATGCTAAATTACAAAAAGGCTTGTGTAGAAATAATATGTTACATGGATATTTAAAAAAAAAGTATGGTGATATCATGTCCTTGCCGTGGACCCTGCCTACGATGAGACATCCCATGGAATCTCTGCCCACCCTCGTACAGTACCTTCCACACGTACCTGAACAAAAGACTTGTCCTCCAGACCTATCCCTTTGATGCTTCTGTTTGGGGATAGAGTGTACCCTCTCTTTTTCTATCATGGGGTGTTTATTTTGCATACTTTGATGCAAGGGAATCTACCGCCACCTGTCCAGACTCCTACCACACTGTCATAGCCCCCAATAGTTTGGCTTGAATACTCTCAATGTGTCATTACCTTTAACACGTGTCAATACGCAACATGCTTCTTAGGCCTTGCAGGAATCTCTACTTATGCAGACAGATAGGCCCCTCATGCCCTATCATCAACATACCAACTTTTCCTGGGAGAAACACACCCATAGGACCCTTAATTTTTCTCAAAGTGGCAGGGGGAACTGAACACGACAGAGGATGAGCTAGACTGGGAATAAATGTTAACGTTTACTCATTAAGCCTCCACACGACCTGACCAGGAAAGTAATGATAAAATCCTGTGTAGATGGTAGAGCTGCTCTGCTGTCTTACATACAATCAATGCCACAATACCAAATATTTGCTGGAGATGTCAGGCTGCACCAGAGACTATGACCCATGTTTGGAGGACTTGGCCCTTGATCATCCCTTTTTGGGATAAAATCCTCCAACTGTATTACAAGTAGGTGGGCGATTCCAATCACTCGTACAATTATGCAGACATTGCTGCCGGGCTCTTACAAGCAAAACAAAAAGGGTATACTCTCACTTTTTAACAGAAGCACGCACTCTTATTTCTAAATGTTGGCGTCAATCGGGTATCCCCTCATTACTTGACTGGGCTTGTGATATGAATTCTTTATGCCACTTGGAACAGGAACAGATGGTCTCCTGGGAAAAAGACAAATCAGAGACCTACAAGATATCTTGGCCCACATGCTCCTACTTCAGGCACTACTCTGAATTTGCTATATACTTCAACTGAGGGATTCTCCTCAGGTTTGTCATATAATGGTTCAGATTCACCATATTCATTGAGAGAAGCCTAGATGGTGAGGACCTCCTTTTTTCCATAACTCCCCCACCCCTTTTTTTCTTTTTATGCCTCTCTTCTTTCCGCTCTTCCTTCTTGCCTCCATTTTCCTATGTCTTTTTCTTATTGTCAGGACTGATATACTGTATATTTCATAATGGATACCAGTATCCTATATATCCCACTTACTGGAGTGGCATTAGCCATTATAGTGTACCGTTAACATAAATGAAAATGCACCATGCTTAGTGTTTAAACAATGCAATATCAGCAAAAGTCCATATCTTCGACAACTTAAAATTAATTTATAAAAGTCCCATGGTGCTATATTCTATAAAGTGCTCATGCTCTTGTAAATTGAAGACAACAGTGCTCCACTTCACTTGCGCTCAGAAAGTGCCCCACATGGATGTGCACTGACCCCAGAAATTGTCCACCTATCTCTAGTGTGGTCACTTTTTGGGGAAATGTCCCCTGGGTGGTGTCACTGCTTGCAGACCTCACAATACTGATATGGATATGGAGTACCATTGCCACAAGTCTAATGTGTGGCCCAACTACATGTATGCTCGCAATGTAATTTTATTGTCCTATGATGAAACGCGTTAGGTGGGGCTTACTGACACATCGTTACGTCATTTCCAATTCCCAGTATTCCTTCTGTGGAACGCAAACAAGCGGAAGGAACCTGGTCTCTCCTTCTCTTCCTGGCCTCCCTGACAGCAGGGCTTTTATTTCCACCTTGACTTTTGTTTAAAAAGACTGTACTGTCACATCCGGTTTTTATTACTATTTGGATGAAATAAACATTTTCTTGAAAAAACGGATTTATGCTATGTGTGTTCCTGGATTTGTCTCCATACATGCCATGCTCCATTGTTGAGGATCGCACCCACACTCTGGATACCAGGACGCCACATGGGCTGTTCTACATGTGAGCTACCCCTGCAGGGGTATCTGCTTCTGGTGAGTGGGGGCACGGAAGGAGGAGCACGTGTGGATTCACCTGGGAGTACAGGAAAAAGACTCTGTATGCACTAAGTCACTTTGGATCACTACTACGGATTTATGAAGATTTTGTTTATTCACACTAAGTCACTTTTGCAATCAATCTTTTACGGTTCAGGACTTTGATATAGGGACAAGATTATGCAAAAAGGAATATTGTTTATATGAAGTTTCATACTGCATATTAATCCTATGATTATAAGGCTACAGCATCCCTGAACTCTGGATTGGTTTTATACATTGATTATGCACTATTGAGCACTAAGCACTTGATGCAAATTGTGAATTAAGTTTTTTATATTTATATAATTTATCACATATTTATGTCCCACGTATGATATAGCACTAAGCACTTTCCCTTTGACTGTTTACATCTTATTACTTTTATGTGTATTAATTGGACACACTGAACCAATTATCACATCACTCGTCACCAGCACCTATAGACAGCACCAAATCCCTCATCCGATTATACACACATGTACCTTCTCTTTTGCAAAATGTCAATGAAATCTGAATAAACTACAAGAAAACGGCATTATCCTTTAAAAGCATTTTTTTAAATAAATGTAACATGTAAATGTATCTCTACAGAATACAAGAATGGTAACATTTGTTATATAGTAATATAATAATATTATTATTATTATTATACAGGATTTATATAGCGCCAGCAGTTTGCGCAGCGCTTTACAAAAATGAAGGCAGACAGTACAGTTACATCACAATTTGGTACAGGAGGAATCAGAGGGCCCGGCTCGTTAGAGCTTACAATCTAAGAGGGAGGGTCAATTGATACAAAAGGTAAAAGCTGTGGGGGATGAGCACATGTAGAAAGAAAGAGTATTAGGTAGAAGCAGGATAGGCTTCTTTAACCACTTGCTTACTGGGCACTTAAACCCCCCCAGACCAATTTTCAGCTTTCAGCGCTCTCACATTTTGAATGACAATTACTCAGTCATGTAACACTGTACCCATATGAAATTTGCGTCCTTTTTTTCACACAAATAGAGCTTTCTTTTGATGGTATTTAATCTCCGCTGGGTTTTTATTTTTTGCGCTATAGTTAAAAAAAGACCGAAAATTTTGAAAAAAAACGCATTTTTCTTCGTTTTTGTTATAAAATTTTGCAAATTAGTAATTTATCTTCAGAAATTTTGGCCAAAATTTCTAATGTTACATATATTTGGTAAAAATAACCCAAATAAGTGTATATTATTTGGTCTGTGTGAAAGTTAGAGGGTCTACAACCTATGCGGCAAATCACTGAAAATTGATCACACCTGATGTACTGACGGCCTATCTCATTTCTTGAGACCCTAACAAGCCAGCAAAGTACAAATACCCCCCAAATGACCCCTTTTTGGAAAGAAGACATTCCAAGGTATCTAGTAAGTGGCATAGTGAGTTTTATGAAGTTGTCATTTTTGCCCACAATTCTTTGCAAAATGAAGATTTTTTTTTTCTCAACAAAATTATCATTGTAACAGGTTATTTCTCTCACATGGCATATGCATACCTCAAATTACACCCCAAAACACATTCTACTACTACTCCTGAGTATGGCAATACCCCATGTCTGGGACATTTTTACAGTCTGGCCACATAGAGAGGCCCAACATTGAACTAGCACCTTCAGG
>BLSH010488508.1:436485-478471 GCA_018402905.1 Glandirana rugosa | reverse complement strand
GATACACAAGTACGTGTGTGTCCGACAATAGTTGACAAAAATCGTCACTGCAAAAACTCGACGTTTTTTTTGGGGTTCTGGGCTCCCAAGAAAACCTGCAAAAAGTAGACATTTTTGCCAGACTGCGGGTTTTTGTGAGTGATAGCGAGTGATTACGGGTGATTCCGGTGAGTGGTTACAAAAACCTACAAAACACAGGTAACTTTTTTCTTTTTTGTAAAAAAAATTTTTTGCGGGTCGCGATTTTTGCGAGTAATTGGTGGAGGGTGGGCCGGTGACATATATATGCCGGCCCACCCTCCCGCGCTGCGAGTACCCGTTCTGCATGACGTATATATACGTCATGTCAGAACGGGGAAGCTCCCACCCGGCCGTATATATACAGTGGCCGGGTGGGAGGTGGTTAATGAGCGTTTTTAGCGCTGGGCGTTTTTTAAAAAAAATGTTTTTTCTTTTTTCAATGGACACAAAACATCCAAAAACATTGGTGAGTGGCCTTAGTGGGCATTAGTGAGCGATAGTGAGTGTTTTTGGGCGTCAGACCGTTTTTACAGATGAAAAACGTCCAAAAGAACCCTCGGGTCTTGGGGTTTTTTTTGCAGCTCAAAAACGTCACTGCTAAAAACAGTTGATAACAGCCTGTGTGTGCATGAACACATAGGATAACATGATGGAGGGTTTATTGACTGTAGAAAAAATGTCTGCAGCTGAAAACAGCTGCTGAAAAACAGTCCAAAAATGTCCTGTGTGCATGAGGCCTTAAAGGGAAAAAGAAACTTTTTGCTGTAACTGATTATAAAGTGTTAGCTGGAGTTCAGTTTCAATTTGGGGACACTCTCTTAGTGGTGAACACAGAGGGGAAAAAAGCCCAAAAAAAAAAGAAAATTAATGCAGCCACCACATCTACTGATTGGTAAGCTGCAATATATTACATTTTTGGTTTAATACCACTTTAAACTTGTAAACCAACATTATAAATTAAAATCAAGAACTAAAGGTGGCTGCATTAGTCAATAGTTTTTTCTTCTTGCTTCCAGCTTTTAAAACCACTTCAAAACAGGTCACTTTCCCCCCTTCCTGTCCAGGACAATTTTCAGCTTTCAGCGCTGTCACAATTTGAAGGACAATTGCGATGCCACACAACACTGCACCCAAACTAAATTTTTATCATTTTCTTCCCACAAATAGAGCTTTCTTTTGGTGATATTCGATCACCACTGGGTTTTTTTATTTTTTTGGTAAACAAACTAAAACAGACCGAAATTTTTGAAAAAAAAAAAGTTTTTCTTAGTTTCTGTTATAAAATTTAGTTTTCTCCTTCACTGACGGGCACTAATGAGGCTACACTAATGGGCACTGATGAGGCGGTACTGATGAGGCGGCACTGATGGACACTCATGAGGTGGCACTGATAAGGTGGCACTGATAGGCACTGATGAGGAGGCACTAATATGTAGAATTGATGGACACTGATAGGCAGCACTGATATGCAGCACTGATAGGTGGCACTGATAGGCATTAATAGGCAGCACTGATGGGCACTAATAGGCGGCACTGATGGGCACTGATAGGCAATAATAGATGGCACTGCTGGGCACTAATAGATGGCACTGATGGGCAGTATTGATGAGAAGGTACTGACAGTCATTACTGATGGACACAGATTGGCATCTGTGAAGGGCACTGACAGGCATTACTGATGGGCACTGATTGGCACTTAGATGAGCACTGATTGGCACTTTGGTGGGCACTGATTGTCATATTGGTGGGCACTGATTGGGATTTTGGTGGGCACTGATCGGGATTGTGGTGGGCACCTCTGATGGGGGCTGCGCTGATTATCAGCGCACACCCCCCCTTCTGACAGGAGAGCCGCTGATCGTCTCTCCCTGTCAGGGCGAACTGAGGAGAGCCGATTACTGGCACTTTCTGATTACAGCTGTGATCAGCTGTGATTGGTTACAACTAATCACATGGTAAAGAGCCTACATCATAGGCTCTTTTACCACGATCAGAGATGCGGTGTCTCAGACTGACACATTGCACCATCGATCGTCACTCTGCGCACCCCCGGGGGTGCACACGAGCAGCTTATCCTGCTGGATGTCATATGACGCCCAGTCAGGATAACGGAGCCACATTGTGGGCGTCAATCCGCAATGGGGCGGGTGGGAAGTGATTAAAGTATTATATTGTCTATAAACCTCTAGGATCAATGGACACATAACATCACATCTACTCCTCTTGGCACTACAGTTCATGAAGGATCTTGACCACGTTAATAGTTCTAGCCCAAATTTCTTTGTAGGAAAGATAGTAAAGTATATCTACATAAAAGAATAGGGATGAGGTTCATGTTCACTGCTACTATGGGTTTGAGGTGAATTCTGTGTGTTCATGGTTTGCAGACCCAGCACAGTAGTGTGGGAATTCACCATAGTAACTATAATACATTGTCTGGTCTCTGAACTTAGGTCAGCTGGCTTAGGAGGACCAATAAAGTGTGTCATTGCCAGGAGCACGTAGTGCTCCTGATCCTTCACAGGTACTGGTCTCATTCCAGCATCCTGGTTTTGGTTGTGATACATTCTCTCAGCCTGTCCACCTGTAAAGTGATTAACGTGGTCAGTCTCTGGGTGGAGACCACACCTGATTTAAGCCAGCCAAGTCTGCAATCTCATGCTTGAGATATTGCATTTGTTATACATGTTTCAAGCTCCCTGTTTATTTGCTCTGCTCGGCTAGATTGGATTCCTTTGTTGATGACCTTGGGTCAGATATCGGCTATTCTCTGAACTCTGCCTGCCTTTTGACTTCGCATTTTGACCCTGACTATTCTGAACCTTGCCTGTCTGCCAACCACAAGTATCTGTTTGCTTTGCTCAGTCTGCGCATGCCCTGGTGTGGTAGCCAGGCAGTATAGCATTGTGTATAAATTCTGGGGGCAACTGAGTACCGGTAGGCCTGTTTGCCTTATGGGAAAGGGGGCTGCTATTGGTGAAGAACACAGAAGCCAGCTATAGTGCCTGACCACCTGCGTTATAGGTAAGCATGACATTCACTATTAAGAGGTGAGTTTCCAGCAGCCATAGCATTAGCTCTAATAGGGAAGGCATAAGGAGTGCTGCTGATAAAAGACATAGCAAGAGATTATTGTAGGGATTGTAGGTACTCTCAGGTTTCTTACTGAATGTCCTTTATATAGAAAAAAGCTGTGTATCTTGGATAATTTGGGAATGAAGGAAGGGTTTTTACTTTTTTCATTCTTTTGCTACAATGCTGCTGCTGTCGTGCAGACTCTTTACAGCCTGTGCCTGTCCACAAACACTACAGTGAGAACAGGCTGCATGTAGTTTTTCCCAGGGCATATTTCCTAACTGTTACTGGCTGTAATTGTTTTTTTTTCACAGCATTGATTGTGTGAGACAAGGGCAGAACATTGTCATCCTAAATATAGCAGTTTTATGAGTTGTTTTTTCATGAAAACTAGACATTAAAATAAAAATAGGTGATTTTAGAACGTTAAAGCTTATATGAGATTTTGCGACTATGCTGGCATTCATTAAGCGACTCCTTTTAACAAAAGTCTATGCAAGTCGCAATGAAATCGGTAAAATGTAGTGCTAATAGCTAGCTCTTCATTTGTGAACTACTGGCTACTTTTCTCTTAATTAATTAAATTAGGCACTTTCTTTTTTTAAAAATTCTAACTTTTAGCTTGGGGTGGTTTCAGTGAATTAAGCAGTTGTTGGCCACAGTCAATTCAAGAGCTGCATTTGTTTTGCAGCACCATACTGCATTCTAAAAAAAAAATGTGCACACAAAACACAGCAACCCTTCATTCCAGGTATACCGAAACCCCATGTCATATACCCATATACCCAAAACATGTCTGGTCTCTTCTTAGTTAATTGTATATAAAATAAATGTATTGATTCTATCAGTAATATCTACAGTGGTAGTCCTCAAATCCCCTGCTGTGCTGAAGACTGCCTCTGAAATGACACATGCAGCAGGGTGGCCTAGTATCTGCAGTGCATATTGGGCCAGTAGTACATCCCTGACAATGGTCTGAACAAAAAAAAAACTCATATTATGTACCAGGCAATAGAGTGAAGCAAGTGAATACCAGGAAGTGTGTTATCTTCAGGATTACCAGATGAAAAAACCTAATAAGGAAAATGAATGCAGCCATCACATGTACAGTCTGGTAAGCTGCAATACATTAAAGTGATTGTAAAGGTTCTTTTTTTTTTTAATAACAAGCATGCCTATACTTACCTGCTCTGTACAAGGGTTTTGCACAGAGTAGCACTGATCCTCCTTTTCTGGTGTCCCCCGGTGGTGCTCCTGGCTACTCCTCTTCATTGAGTGCCCCCACGGAGAGACGCTTTCCATTAGCACAGACAGCAGGACTCGGCCCTCTGGCTCCCGTGTCACTAGATTTGATTGACAGCAGCGGGAGCCAATGGCTTCTGCTGCTATCAATCTATCCAATGAGGACCTGAGACAGAGGCTGGAGCTGCTGTGCTCATCGCTGGAATGATCAGGTTCAGGCAAGTAAAAGGGGGGCTCTGGGGGGGGGGCAGCTACAGCACAAAAGGTTTTTCACCTTAATGCATAGAATGCATTAAGGTTGAAAACCTTGAGGGTTTACAACTCCTTAAAATTACATTTTAGCTTTTAGGTTTGGATGAACTTAAAGTGTCCTGATTTTTCATCTCCTAAACCCCATAATCCAAAGGTCCTCTTAACATCATCCATCTATCTTATTCTATGCCTGGTCATCCTGCTTTCCTATTTAATTATTTCTTTACAAACTTTTTTTGTGCTCTTGCCACTTCAAGCTAAAACATTGAATTTCAAATATTGCATCTTGTATTCTGTACTGGTCTCCAAGCTACCTGCTCATTTTAATTCTTCAATAATTTACAAGATCAGAAATTCTGAATTTCTTTCTCTCCAGCCATATTATGAGCTTTTCATTTGATGCTTTCATTGTCCAGATTTCTGAACCATGTGTCACCAGTGGTCTTGTATGGTAAATGATTGGTTTTAAGTTTCTGCTGAGACTGCAGGCTTTAAAGTCTTTTTTTGCAACACTAATTAGCTTATGTTACCTGCAGCTATTCTATCATCAACCCCTTCTGCCATGCTATTGTCCTCACAATCACTGATCTAAAATATAAGTTTACTTTTAAGTAAAGCTCCCACTAACACACAAGTGTTCTCAAACAGATTAGCTCTTCTACCAAATGGCAGCCCAAGCCAGAAGTGATTTATAGTGGCTATATACACATACAGATTTGGTCACTGTAAAGCCACCTTCCAAGTCTTTGATGATCACTTATTTAATGACAGTAGGAATGGTTTACCCAGTACACAAAGTGATTAGATCTACAACAGCCCCATGTATGTATTCAGCTGAATATTTGCCTACACACACATGGTTCTAGGGGGATCAGTTTTATAAATAGAAAACAGAGTGAAAGGTGGTACAGCACCCAGTGTAGTGATTTTATAGAGATAACAAAGAAAAGCACAAGCCTATTAGACTAACTGAAGAATGAAAAAAACTAGCAGCAATAACAGTATATTAAAAATTCAGGACATTGTCAGCCTATAATTATTATTATTATTATGATACAGGATTTATATAGCGCCAACAGTTGGCGCAGCTCTTTACAACATGGGGACAGACAGTACAGTTACAATACAAATCAATACAGGAGGAATCAGAGGGCCCTGCTTGTTAGAGCTTACAATCTAGAGTGGCATAACAAGTCCTACAAATACATACCTCCCAACTTTAGAACTTGGGACACCATAGGGCAGAGAGAGCAGCATGTGCAAAACCCGGCAATAAAACGGGTGTGGCTATATTGAGCTGTATACATCTACCTTATATTTTATGTAGGATTTTATTTACCATCTTTTTCTGTCATTGTTTTTATATTTCAATTTGATGTTGGGGTTTTGATTAGTAACTTGAGTGCTGTCGCCTGCTCCGTGTGTCCTCTGGTGTATTATCATGCACGGCAAGATTTTTGACATGCACAGTGTGGTCACAGTTAACAGAGGAGGTACTGTCAAGTTTGCGTTATTCCCCATTCTCTCTGGACGCTGGGGTGCGTTGACTGGTTGTCACGTGGTGCAGCGTCGTCTGCACTCATTATAGCTGGCCGTTTTTGTTTAGAGCGGAGGTAACATGACATGTGCGCCACCTCCTCCCCCGTTTAGCGGGTTTTGGATGGGCAGCCAGTACCCCCCAAGCACAATATTAGGAGATGCATCTATGTATTTATAATTTTAGAGTAAAGTTTTTTTAATTTGTATGCCGGAAGTGATGCGCTGGGGGTCACATGGAAGTGAGGCTTGATACATATACTATTTCCGGGTCTCACTGGCCAAAAGTGATGTATTACGAGCCTACACGAAAGTGAGGCTTGGTACATTTTTTCTAGGTCTGATTAACCCTTATGCACACCTCCTGTTTAGAGTAAAGTTTTTTAATTTGTATGCCGGAAGTGATGCGCTGGGGGCCACACAGAAGTGAGGCTTGGTACACGCACTATTTCCGGGTCTCACTGGCTAGAAGTGATGTATTATGAGCTACACGAAAGTGAGGCTTGGTACGTTTTTTCCTGGTCTGATTAGCACTTATGCACACCTCCTTGCCAGTGTGAGGCTTGGGACTCACGCTGAGGTCTCCATGGGGTGGAGCCCTGGGCGGTTATCAATTAGGGAGGCTTCTATTCAGTATATATAAGGAGCACTGGGGAGCAGCAGACTCATACCCCAGTTGAAGTCTGTGTAGACGAAATGCGTCGGGTGGAAGAGTCTGCTCCAGTCCATTGCACCCCCATTTCGTTTTTTTGGAATTCCTTGCTTTGTCCTTATGCTTGTAAGTGCACTTTTTTATTAAACCTTTTGTTGGTTAAGCAATATTACACTATGTAGTGCTTTTTACTTCTTTGCGAGGTTTTATGCTCTTCAAACATCTTGGATTATTGGTGCCCAAAGATTGCTCCTCCTTGATATCAAACATCTGGGAATTTGTATGCTTCTATATGGAAATAGAAGAGCCAGACCTATGAGCACAAGTGGATTAACGGTGCCCTGCAGATTACAATTAAGTTTCGGCCTTTTATCCAGATACATTCTGGTAAGAGTGTTTATACACTTCAGGTGGTGGTGATCACTGCATGCTGATGTAAAGTCCTTCTCTTCCTGTCAGTTCCTATTATTGTACACCGGAATACTACAGAAGCCAAGAATAAGTTGGCCAGGACGACCAGAAGATTTGGACACTTTTTATGCACTTATCATGCACTTTATGATTGTTTGCCTTGGTTCTTGATAGGATTATAACTGAACCATCCTAACTAGGATGAATAACTGGTTTAGGCAGCTATAGAACCTGGACACTTTACATGCACTTTATTTGGTACTTTTCATGCACCTTTTTATATGGTATAATATTTATGACAATTTTTTGCAGAACATTTGGTATCACTTGTCAGATTCACTTCTTTGATAATACAAATACTTAGGATTATAACTGAACTATCTTAATTAGGATGAATAGCTGGTTTAGGCAGCTATAGAACCTGGACACTTTACATGCACTTTATTTGGCACTTTTTATGCACTTTTATATGTTAGAATATTTCTGACAATTTTTTGCGAAACATTTGGTATCACTCGTCAGATTCACTTCTTTGATATTACAATTACTTACTTTTTGAGTTTAGCGCCGCATCTTTTGTTTTTTATATTGGTTGTCATAGATAAATAAAGTTAATGCTTACCTTAGGTATACTCATACTTTTACTGTGTACCTAAAAATGATTCCCTAATTATTGTGTTAAGAGTGATAGTCTCAAACCTATAAACCTTAAGAAGCATTAAATTTAAAAAAAAAAAAATTAACATTTTGCTGTGTCTACCTTAAATATGACCTTTAATGAAATGGTTGCTTACCACACAGCATTGATCAATTGTTAAGAAAACACAACAGAGTGCAAAGGTTAAGTCTGCTTGAATTACTACACAACATACGGAGTGCAACAATTAGGAGTAGGTATCACAGCGTTCCTTACATTTCTTGTCTGTTGTCAGTAGGGGAAAAAGCCCTGGAGTCAATGATTGTTGGGAAAAAATGCCCAAACATCTTTTGAAAAGTAAGAGAGAAAAATGCTCAGCATTAGTAGCTAGCAGTGGGGATATTTCTGATGTTGGTGGTCAATGCAAAAAAAATGCCTGTTCATGGGAGTAAAAATCACATGATGTTGGTTGTCAGAGGAGGCAAATGAGGAAATAAAGAAAGAAAAAACATTGGTGGATAGTGGGAGCTGGAGGGGTACAGCGGAGGTCATTGAGTGGGGTGAAAGGGTACCCTGGTGTTTACTGGGGCTGTAGTGGTACTGTGGAGGCCATTGAGGGTCAGTAGGGGCCAGAGGGGTACACTGGTACTCAGTGGGGCCAATAGGGTACATTGGTGGTCAATGGAGACCAATGGGGGACTTTTGTGGTCAATGGAGGCTAATGGGGTAGTTTGATGTTCAGTGGGCACCACAGTAGTCTGTGTCCCACACCACTGCTCTCATCCTTTGTCTCTGCCAGGGCTATGTAGAGTTTACTGGTGGGAAATCACTCCACTCACAGTTTCTGCACAGAGCAGGAGTGGATGACAGCCCATGTCCACCAGACTCCCAGACAGTCTTTTAATGCTAAACCAACCTTGAACAGTTGGGGGTATGCAAATATTAACTAACTCATGTTTTCTAGTATTTCATGCTACAGTTTTATTTACCATTACTACAAAATATTTTGTATTTTAAGTAGAAAAGAATGTTGTTGTTACTTGATTTTGGTGTGGGACTGCTTTCTATTGGCGCAGAGGCTTCCAGTGCAGGACAAGGTATGTATACAGCAGAATAGGCATTCATGCTAAGGTTTAGTTTAGGTTTTAGCTAGGGATGAGCAAATGTTTCTAGGAGACATGGGACAAACACCACTCCTTAACTACTTCAGCCCTGGAAGGATTTCACACTTTAGGACCGGAGCACTTTTTGCGATTCGGCACTGCGTCACTTTAACTGAAAATTGCGCGGTCATGCAACGTTTTACCCAAACAAAATTTGCGTCCTTTTTTCCCCACAAATAGAGCTTTCTTTTGGTGGTATTTGATCCCCTCTGCGTCATTTCTGATCGCCGCTATAAACAAAAGAAGAGTGACAATTTTGCAAAAAAAAAACAAATTTCTTACTTTTTGCTAGAATACAAATCCAAAAAAAAAATACAAAAAAAAACTTTTTGTCATTGGTTTTGGCCGATTTATATTCTTCCTCATATTTGTGATAAAAAAAATCGCAATCGGCGTTTATTGATTGGTTTGCGCAAAAGTGGCCGCGTTTACGGATGATGAGAATTAATTTCTGGGGGTTTTTATTTTTTAAAATTTTTTACTAGTAATGGCGGCGATCTGCGATTTTTAGCAGTACTGCGATATTGCGGCGGACATGTCGGACCATTTTGACACTTTTTTGGGACCATTGGCATTTATACAGCGATCAGTGCTATAAAAATGCACTGATTACTGTGTAAATGCCATTGGCAGTGAAGGGGTTAACCTGCAGGGGGCGCTCTAAGGGTTAACTGTCTTCCCTGGGCGTGTTCTAACTGTGTGTGGGCTGCCCTAGCAGGGGAAGGGGAGCAATCACAGCTTCCATATAGAGGAAGGCTGTGATCACAGCCCTTCCCCCTCTCACAGATCGGAGGTCCGTGTTTACCTACATGGACCTCCGTTCTTTCAGTGCGGGGGGGGCATCGCGGGTAGCCGGCGGTGATCGAGTCCACCGCACCTGCTCCCTGGTCCCCCCCAAACACAGTGAGCGCGCGGGCGCGCCTCCGGCGGGGCTCGCGCGCTCACAGTGCACGATCTCGCAGCCGCCGTCGTATGACAAGTGGTTAAATACCTAGTTGATGTATTCAATTTGTATGTGGTGTTTTGGAATCTTCCGGCATCAAATATTTTGCATGTGTAATAGTCGATACAACCTCAAAAGGCAGTTTTTACTGCAATATATGCTTTTTTTTAATCCAGCAGTAATAGGAATGGATTTAAGAAAGAATGAAAACCTCACGTATGTCTTTGGTAGAAATTGCCTAGTGTCATGGCAGTATGTGAGTGCTTGAATAGGCAAGCAAATAGAAGGAACCCAGTCTGGGCCTTTTTTAATGTATGGCACACACTCATCCTCCTCAAGCATTCACTATCTTTTACAGTGCAGCTTAAAGTGTTACTAAACCCAGCACCCTGCATTCACTATATCTGGTCTCCCACAGTACACAGAACATGGAAATACAATTATTTTAGTAAATATTAGCTGCTAAATACCTTTTCTTGTCAGCAGTATATAGCAGTCATGTGATTTCTATCAGTTCCTGGTGAAGCTTGTAGGAGGAGCTTTTATACTACACTGAGCTGTCCTATGAGGCTGCAGGGCTCCTGACCCTCTGTCTGGACATGTCTGGACAGTGCTGATTGGCCCGGGGCTGATCACATGCACTCTTCCAAGGAAAAAAAACTATCTAGCAATACACACCAAACTGAACACATGCAGCTTGACTACAAAGGCTCTGTCTTATCCTGACTTGTCCAGGGGGAAAGTGCAGGGAGGAGAGGATCTGTGCATACAAGATCAAGGAGCCCTTTTACACAAGGCAGAGGATTAACCCCTTAGGTTTCACAGTGAGGAACCTAAGGGGTTAGGTGACAAGCATGCTTCACTGCATATACAGACTGATTATACTGTTGTGGGCTTAGTAACACTTTAAGTACCATTCCCCCTCTCCTCTTGAAGACTGCTGCTAATGCACCATTTTCCTCCTCCCACAATGCAGCGGGGCGGACAGGCAGCAGCAAAAAAAAAAAAAAAATGGTGGTAAATCCAATGGCCAGAAGCTGCCCACCTTCCTCAAATCTTCGGGGAAGGTTGCAGATTTCAGAGATGGATTCCATAGAGGCTCTGGGGAGCTGTTTTTTCCATTCTGCCAAATGTAAATAATGCAGGAGGTAGTAATGTGGCTATAGCTAGCAGAGGGGTTTATGAGGAAAAGGACTGCACATCCAACCTTTTCTTCCTCCTCAAAAGCACATAGCAGCACATTTTTTGGGTTTGGGCCTGCTTATGTACACCTCCTGCTCTTTCTCAAGAGTGCAAACTAACCATATTTTCATATTTTGTGGTGCCATTTTTCACCTGTGTGGGGTGCTGATGGACAGGAGGAGGAGTGTTGGGGTGGTGGCAGTGAAGAAGAAACATTTAGGAAAGGCTTCAAAAGGGACATTTCAGCCCTCCCCACATTTGGGAGATCTACTTCCACCATTCAAGAGCAAGTCCAAAATGCCCCATTTTGGGAAAGTGGTGCAAAGAAAGTCTTGGCCCTATTTTTTGATGGTGGCTTGATCCCCTGCACTGTAGGCATAGATTGGCCTCCCTTCCATAAGGTCAGGCACACCTAAAGCAAGAGGCAGAGGTTCTGCAAGCAGAGGTGATCTATGCTTTTGACTGCAAATAATATCTGATGCCATTGCTTTTACTTAAACCAGATCCTGATATCTCACAATATGACATTATAAATACAGTGGGGGATATGATAAAGAAATGACAAAGCATTAGAAATGCAGTTGTATAGAAACACATTTTTTTTTTAAATATTCCGCTCAGTAAAATGTTTCTTGGCTTTCATCCAGGAACTCCTTTGAAAGATATAGATTTTATAATATTCATAACACAAACATTATGATGATGACTAATGTTTTGAAAACTCCTTTGTCTTAAGTGTCAGGATTATAAATAAATGATATGAACAATAATAATATGATTACACTTGACCTGCAACAGGAACAGTAAACTGTACATATACTTTCAGAACATTAATTGTTTATTACATCATTCATTTCATGCAAGTGAGACACAGGATACATCAACTTATTCTTTACTTCTAAAGGGGAATAAGGGCTCATTCATCCTGTTGTGTTTCGGAAATGTGCATGTTCCAGTGCACGTTACTGCAATGCGAGGCACCACATGCTACTTGCGTTGCAGTGCACTGTCAAAAAATGTGCAGGACCAGTTTATGGACCACTGAGGTTTATGCCATCCAATTCATTTTGAATGAGCTACCCAATGTAGAACACATTAACATGTGTAAAACCGTACATGCACACTGAACATTTTTCCCCTGTATAGAAACAAATTTTGAGTCCGATAGAGTGACACCAGCACCACATCCCTGGACAAGCAATAAATATTAGGAAGGAAAAATTGGGACTTTTGAGGTGCCGGTTTGACCCCTTCCCTAAAGAACTACACAATGATAAAGTAAAACATATACTTTATTTGGTTACATATATTTGGGCATGGTGCGGGCTCAACTGGTGAGTTAGTGGCCCACCCATGTGTACAGACAAAAGGTAACATTAAAACAGTGATACTGTATACAGTCCATGGTGCAGATGTGAACAAAATACCGAAATCTCCTGGCTAAATGGCAAAAAGAAGATGGAATATACCGCCAGGGCGTTATACAGAACCCAAAAATAGCACAGTGATCCAAGATGTTTCGACGCGTTTCGCCCGACTATTTGGGCTTCTTCAGGGACTTGGATCGTAATACAGTCACTAAAATACAAATAGGTGAAATAAAACCACTGTACATATACACATCACGCTATTACATATTCTGATGGTCTGCTACACAGTATTCATTAAACAACCTATGCTTATCATGCAAAGGTAGGTGCATGTCGAAAATTGGCCTAATTCCCTATACATAGGTATGTTCCCATGCATATATACTTCTACAAATGAATATACATTCTAAAAATCTTTTTTGCATAGTAATCAGACAATCTTCCAAAACAACTATTGCATATTAGAGGAAGGAACCCACTAATAAACCAAAGGAAAAACTTTGATTTACCTGTTACCCAGGGTACTCAGATGTCACCATACACCTATGGCAAGACGGATGGTATCATAGAGGAGGTCATGGGAGATTAATTTGTATAAATCAGTCATAGATACTGCCACTGCAATCCTTGCATAAAAAAGAAAAATTAGAAATGAAGAAAATATTAAAAGAGGGGGAAAAAAAAGGGGGAAGGCAAACTTAAGGTATCCAATATTTAGGATCGGGGAGGGTGCGGATATTACTATATGTAGTTGGCACGTACTCCCGACCCGCCGCAGACGCCGAGGCGGGTGTGGGAGATGGATCTCTAGGAAGAGCCTTTTTACATTGGATGTCGCCATGTGGTGGGTTACTTACCTATGGATTTTTTCTTATGTATGAGTTTAGGCTCTTCTATTTTGACATGAGGTATACGAGCCTCTAACCTCTGCTCTTCTCCTCTGCCCCCCTTTCTTCTATGGGTATATCTTATTGCATTCCTTAGGACCATCTACATAGAAGTATCCCCTTTCTGATATGCGGGAAACATTATGTCTTCTGCCCACATAAGTCGGGACCGTAACCCACAGCTCTCTCTATATGTCCACTGACTCAGCTGGAGGATACCCGAGCATTTGTGGCACATTTTCAATGTAAGTGTTTCTTATGAATCTGGCATTTTTTAAGGTTGTGACACTATGGCAGTCAGCCATACAATAGTGTATTTTGAATATTATTTATTATTTTTTGATTGGGGTTTGGCATAGCATTTTAGATGCCAACATTAGTTGCATGTTGCTAACATTTAATGTCACACGACCCACATTCCATATATGTCCCCCTCCTTCCTTTTTCCCCTTTTATATGAGAGGGATTTGGCAGAGACAAAATGATGTATTTTGGGTTTGGCAACTTCTGAGCTGTCTACCATCATCCGCACCCTCCCCGATCCTAAATATTGGATACCTTAAGTTTGCCTTGCCCCTGGTTGGGCGTGATGCCCCCCCCCCCTTTTTTTTTTCCTCTTTTAATATTTTCTTCATTTCTAATTTTTCTTTTTTATGCAAGGATTGCAGTGGCAGTATCTGTGACTGATTTATACAAATTAATCTCCCATGACCTCCTCTATGATACCATCCGTCTTGCCATAGGTATACTATTTTGACATCTGAGTACCCTGGGTAACAGGTAAATCAAACCAATCTAATATGCAATAGTTATGCAATTAGTTGTTTTGGAAGATTGTCTGATGACTATGCAAAAAAGATTTTTAGAATGTATATTCATTTGTAGAAGTATATATGCATGGGAACATACCTATGTATAGGGAATTAGGCCAATTTTCAACATGCACCTACCTTTGCATGATAAGCATAGGTTTTTTAATGAATACTGTGTAGCAGACCATCAGAATATGTAATAGTGTGATGTGTATATGTACAGTGGTTTTATTTCACCTATTTGTATTTTAGTGACTGTATTACGATCCAAGTCCCTGAAGAAGCCCAAATAGTCGGGCAAAACGCGTCAGAACATCTTGGATCACTGTGCTATTTTTGGGTTCTGTATACCGCCCTGGCGGTATATTCCATCTGCTTTTTGCCATTTAGCCAGGAGATTTCGGTATTTTGTTCACATCTGCACCATGGACTGTATACATTATCACTGTTTTAATGTTACCTTTTGTCTGTACACATGGGTGGGCCACTAACTCACCAATTGAGCCCGCACCGTGCCCAAATATATGTAACCAAATAAAGTATATGTTTTACTTTATCATTGTGTAGTTCTTGAGGGAAGGGGTCAAACCGGCACCTCAAAAGTCCCAATTTTTCCTTCCTAATATTTATTTTTCCCCTGTACATTATATCCCAACATTTGTGTACAGGTAGAGGGCACAGGCGTACCATTCAGCCCAGCTGCCGTCAGCCTGGCAAACTCTAAAAAGACTGCTGAACGAGGCTGGATGGTGCACTGAATTATAATGATATTTAGGGTAGTATGTACCAAGGAACAAAGGTCCCAAGTGCAGATTTCTTGCATTCTGAGCATTCATCCCTGGACTTATACTCCCTTAAATATCAGTATGACTCGGTGCACCATTCAGCCCCATGCAGCAGCAGCATCTTTCAGCCTCTTATAGGGTTTTGCAGGCCGCTGGCAGTGGGGCTGGATGGTGCATGCACTCGAAAAGCAAGACGCAATTGAATGTTGCACTTTGATATTGGTTTGCAGCCATTTTGTCACAAATCATGTTAAAAAGGTCAGTATAGTGAATACTTGAACCAGTCTGCAGAGGAAGCAGGGATTGCTTGTAAGGGTTAATGTACATTGGCTGCTTTTACAGGAGTTTTGGGTTCTGCCCGTAGAAGCAGCTCAATGTTATCCTAGGTGTCCATGCACATTAGGACGATTACAGGCATATTTTAAGCTCAACGTTTAGAGGTAGGAAAAAAATCCTTTCTGGTTTGTGTTTCTGATTGAATCTTTTTGAAAAAACACAAAACTCTCTTAAACTTGTCTAAACTGTGTACAAAAAACACTCCATATTTTTTTCTGCCAAAGGAACTAGCATTTTTTAATCTCAGTGTGCATGGAACCTTAGGCTTCATGTACACTTGGCCGTCACTTACTGTGGCTGCGTTTTGGGTTTTCCCATGGCTGGTGATCAAAATGTTCCTATCCTGAACTTTTCCTTGTTCAGCATAGGAAGGTTGCACCTCACCTAACCGCAGAAGCTCTTAAACTCTGCTAAAAGCCTATGTGTACATTGACACATAAGCGTTTATGGAGTTGAGTTTAGGAGCTTTGGCTTAAAAATGCCAAAACCTCATAAACTCAAGTTTAGGAGCTGCTAATGAAAGAAAGGCATTAGCAAAGTCTTGTGACTCCTCTTCTCATCAGGCTCTCCCCTTTAGGCTTCATGCACACAGGACATTAAAAAAATGTCCTAAAAATGTCAATAGCTTATCAGTGATTTTTTTCTGCTTTAACCAGCGTTATATTACACGCGTTTTTTCGGGGGAGTTTTTTTCACGTTTTTAAAGGGCTAGGATTTTCTTTTTCTCAATTGATCTAAAACGTCCAAAAAGGTTGGGGATCGATGTTTAGCCGCATTTTGGTTCATTTTTGGGCGTTTTTGAGTGTTTGAACGTTTTTACAGCTGAAAATTGTCTCTCAGAACCCTCTGGTCTTGGGTTTTTTTTACAGCTCAAAAATGTCACTGCTAAAAACAGTTGATAACAGCCTATGTGTGTATGAACACACAGGATAACACAATGAAGGGTTTATTGACTGTAGAAAAAAATGTCTGCAGCTAAAAACAGCTGCTGTAAAACAGTCAAAAACATTCTGTGTGCATGAGGCCTTAGGCAGAATATGCATGTTCCTTTTTTATCTTAGCTTGCAAACACAAAGTCTGAAAAGCATCATGTTCAGCAAACATTTAAAACCAGTCACGAAGTATACTTGAAGCCCGCTAAGTTTTCCTCAGCCTGGAAGAATACAAATTAAAATAAAAGCACTCTCTTTAACAAGCATTTAAATGGCTTCATCAGGTATTTAGCAGGCATATAGCACATTTTAGAAGGCTTTTAAACTAGATTCCAGCTAAAAATTATGCTCTTCAGGCTGGGTTCCCACTGTTGCGAATTGAATGCGGGTTTCTCCGCATTCAATTCGCATGTCAGGAGACTGTGACAGGCTCTCAATGGATGGCTGCGGAGCGAATTGCACAAGGGTTCTGTACGTCTTCTGGTCTGTTTCAGGTCTGAATTCAGCCAAAAATTCAGACTTGAATCGGTGAACGGGGACACACTGGACCCCTGCTGTGAGTTGCTCTGCACACCAGTGTGAACCCAGGCTCAAGCTAGTATTTACAAGTGAAGGCTCAAAAGCTCATGTGTACTAAAGTTTGATCCAAATGCTGCATGTACAAATACCAGAACTAAAAAAAAAAATAAAAAGACAGGTAAGTAGGTAGATTATTTGATGGTGCTATATAAATATCTGTAATAAATAAATGGGTATGCATAAAAAATGCCTCAATTACAACACTCAAAGTGTGTGCATAGCCAATCCTCTTTTTGTTTCAGTAGGGTGTGGAAGGGTTTTCCCCCTTGCCAAGTTGCTATTGTTGCTATTGTTGTCTGTGTCCCTGTGGAAATTCACCCTGTCTATCTGTCTTCAAAACTATTGGCACCAGAGCATAAAGTGATGGAAAATCCTAAACATTGAGTTGTCACCAGAGCAAGAGTTGAGTGGAAATTTTCTAGTGAGGACACATGTTCTGGTAACAACTGTCCAAAAGAGGATGACCCCCACTTTATATAGATTTTTTTTTTTCCTTGTGTGTTTCAAAGATAAGAAGTGTCTCAATGGGACAAAGGCAACAAAAAATAAACTGGCAGTGGTTTAGCTCTTTCTAACTCTATCTAAGACTAATAGCTAGACATACACTTTAACACTAAACTCCAGGCAGATATGAAACTTCAGACAGATATGAAACGACCAAATCAATGCAGCTGTGTAATAGTAATACATCTTAAAATGCAAGTAGTGTAAGTACCTTAGTTTTATTTGCAGTCCCTGAGCTCAGAGGGCACAAAATTGTGAGAAATTCTCCCATCTCCCATACTTCAAGAACATTTACATAAGTCGTTTCAAATACCTGCAAGAATTTTCCTAAGAAATAATTTAATGATCACCATGTCGGGTGAAAAATCTCTGTGAGCAAGTCTGTCTTTATTTTTTCTAAGACAAAGAAAGTGTGGAACAGGCCTTGAATAAATGTCAGGCTTCTACTTCTGCCTCATTGGACATGGATGCTGTGATCTTATTTAGTCAAAGCCAGCTAAACAGTTCGTAATAAAAGCTTTATCTCCCAATGTATTTGGTTACTCAGTTGTAATTGGATAATAATAGGAAATAGTCCTGCTATTGTTCCTATCTACCCCACCGACACTTTAGAGCTGTCAGGCAAATCAAAAATTAGGCTATATATGTGTTGCTAATGTTAGTCTCAATGAGTTTCAATGGGAAACCCTTGGAGCTATCTCCTTACAAAAGCACTGCCTATAACCAGAATGCACATGCTACATTCCGGTAAACATTTCACAGGTGATAAATGAAGAGTTTTTGTAGAGCTTTGCACTTATCATTGTTTATAGAAATGTTCATCAAAGGATTTATTTCAGGAACAGCAGACCAGGGGAATTCCACTGCAGACCACATAGCAATTTTATTATTATTTAAACATTTAATACGCTAGAAGCCAGACCAAATTCAAAGGTTGATCCAAATTACAAAAAAAAAAAAAATCGGCAAAACATTCCAAGAGTTTCCTCTCGTTCGTGGAAATTAAAATAATAAGTTTGCCAAGACCAAGAGTATATTTATGCTTCACTGAGTTTTAAGAAAGAAAAAGCACATAAAACCTTGAAAACTTGAGACCGGTTTAATTAAGAGTGCTCCACTAACTGAAAAACACAAACATCCAGCGCACGGTGACCTTTCATTGTATTATCACATTCTGCTGTGAAGATAGTAAAAATGGAAATGGAACTTTAAAGATAAACATTGGGAATATTTTGGCTGGCTGTAGACTCAAACAAGGTCTTAATGAGCTTAAAATAAAACATAAACTAAGCAAATATGATGTTTCGTTGGCAGTTTGCACGTGCTAGTTTTCCTGTGATTTAATTTAATTGATTTGACAATGGCATGTCTTATTTACAAGGAATGCATGTTACATCCTAAAGTAACTATTTCCATCTGGATAATTAAAATAGTGTCAGTACAGCTCAGTTGCTTAGCAAGATTTCACAAAGGAAAGGAAAAAAGTTACATCAGTGTTGACAAAGGTATAAGTAGCCATTAGCTCAGAGTTAAAAAAAAAAAAAGAAGAAGAAAGAAAGTGGAATCCAAAAACATCTTTTGTGGTTTCTCACGGTATGGTAAAATTACAGAATGTAGGAAGCCAACCAAATTAATTTGGGAAAATTTGAAAAAGCAGCGATCAGACTACATAGCCATGACACATAGGCTGGACAGTTTGCCTTTATATCAACAATTTCTTTGTTTAGACTGAGATCAAAAGGATCTGCATATGTTTTCATTTCAATCTACCCAGAAAATGATATCCAGATGTATAATAAGTATCCTGTTAGTTTTGCAGCATTGATTAGATATGTTGGTACTGTTTGCTTACAAGTGTAGTCGGATCATTAACTCATACAAAGAAATGTTTGCAATGAGTTGCTAACTAGGAGTTCTGGAAAGTCTCCATATTCAAGAACATTTTGTCCCATGGCCAAAGAAATGTAAAAACTTGCAGTGCTTGATAAGTAGTTTTCCCTTCTGATCCTGGGAAAAAAAGGCGGTCTCTTGTTTCTAATCTGGCTTTGCCTACAGGGGTTATGGCAGTTATCCCTAAGAGCTGTAGTGCAAAGAAATTAGAAGAACAGACCACACACACTCACTCACAGGAACACACATCTCTTTTTATGTTTATTTTCTGCAGCTAACACATAAAGCTTTTAATGCATGTTACTTTGAGATTTTACACTCTTCAAAATAGTGCAATTTGGTGATAAGGCAATTTATCTACTCTCTAGGGAATCACTGTTTGATGTTGTGTTGCAGGGGTAAAACAATACATTAAAGAGCAGATAAGTCATAAAAGAACACTTTACATACTGGCGATTTAAGATAATCTGTCACCTACAAAAATGTGTGCACATATAGCAATTTAGTAATAAGGCAAAGTAACATAGATTGACTGAATCTGTCAGTGTCCAGTATAACAATATAACTAAATTTGTTGTATGGCCATGCTGATTTTTTTTTTTTTAAAGTGTAACTTAACCTGGGACGTAAAAAGATTAAAAGTCAGCAGCTAAAAATACAACATACAATAGCTGCTGACTTTTAGGCAAACAGATACTTACTAGTCTATGGAGTCCAGCACTGTCATCCCCACAGTCAATTTTTTGCTAAGCATTGGCTCTAGAGTACTGCCATCTTGGATTTGGAAGTCAGCTGTGACTTCCCAAAATATCAGTGGCCCCCCACTCGCATGCGTGGGTCATGTCATAGCAGCGAGGCTGGTCCTGCAGTCTTCTGGGATAGGAGGCTGGGGGGGGGGCTTGAAGGGGTCAGGACAAGCACATGTCATTCTCGCCTAGGATTGAGGAGGTAGAAGTGAGTACATGTAAAAAAAAAGTACCCGCTCTCTGAAAAAAGAAAAAAAAAACAATGGGCGGCACAGTGGTGTAGTGTATAGCACTTTCGCCTAGCAGCAAAAGGGTCGCAGGTTCGAATCCCGACCACGACACTACCTGCCTGGAGTTTGCATGTTCTCCCTGTGCCTGCGTGGGTTTACTCCGGGTACTCCGGTTTCCTCCCACACTCCAAAGACATGCTGGTAGGTTGATTAGATCCTGTCTAAAAAAATTGCCCCTAGTATGTGTATGTATGCATGTGAGTTAGGGACCTTAGATTGCAAGCTCCTTGAGGGTAGGGACTGATGTGAATGTACAATGTATATGTAAAGCGCTGCGTAAATTGACGGCGCTATATAAGTACCTAAAATAAATAATAATAAAATAAAACAAGCTGCAAATTTATTAAAGGCTGGGGGAGGAAGAGAATGAGCTTGGGTGAAGGTCTGCTTTAACTGTATATATTGTAGCTGATGGGGCACACTTTGAAAACATTTTGGAAAGCTTGTTAAAGAAGAAAAACTATTATCTTTCCAGTGATTATTTAACATGACTATAAAAGCGGTTTAGGTAGTCAGTGCATCTCTAACTTCAAATGGTTGGATGCCTCAGGTCTACAGAGCAGGGAGGGGGCGAAGCACTGCAGGTACTTCTGGTGCCAGCTTATTGGAGAGAAAACCAAAGGAATCAGGAAAGATTCTCTAACATGTTCACTCATTACGCCAGCCCCCAGTGACCTTTAGTAGGTGACTAAGACTAGGTTCACAACATTGCAATATGATCTCATCCAATTTTCAGTGCGATTATGTAGTGCAACTTGGTTGTGTGTTGGATGTGGTTTGCATATTTTATGGGGTCAAAATCATGCTGGAATTGCATCAAAATAGTACAGGACTCTTTTCCAAAATTCCGCTGTTCTGTGTTGCATTGATGTGAACATGCACCGTTGAATGTGATTTTCATTGTCATAGGATTCTGTGTAACTCAAATCGCATCTGAAATTGCACTAGTGTGGACCAGGCCTTATATACTTGGCTAATTAGATTGTAGAGATTAATGTTCTTGGGCACCATGCTAGGGCAACTTTGGACATTTTACCAAAAGAGAGTATAATCTCTTATTTTTTTTGGCTACCTAAAGGAACCCATAGACATGAGATGATCACCGCCTAATGTGTCCAGTTTCAACCAGGCCTGATAGCAATTATCATATTTATAGGTAACAACAGACAGTACTTGAATATTAAAGCAGAACAATTGGAACAATCCGGCTTCCCAAACACTCCCTACCTGTAGGCCACACTCCTTGCTGCATGTACACCTTGCTGAATGTATTCTGTGTAAAAGTGTCTAAAAGGCCTCATAAAGAATAACTGGTAGTAGCATGCTCATTTCTAGACAAACATGAAAGCTTAGGCCTATGGGGAGAGGAAGAGGGAGCAATTTACATCTTCACGCAGGTTTAGCAATATGCTAGGAAAAACCCAACCTGGCAGATCAACTCCTCCCTATGAAAAAGCTTGGGCAGAAGTTACCAGCTATGATCAGGCAGAGTGCCTACATACATAAGGATGCAGCTTGATCTCACTGTGAAGGTCATATAAAGCAACAATTCTCTGACGTCTGAAGGCACCTTAACAAGCAATTGTCCAGTATAGATTTTTTCTATGAATTTGTGTTGTGTTGTCAACATTGAAAGACAACGGTCACCAGGATAAATAGGGTGATTCTCCCTAGAGGAGATGCAGACACAGAAGAGTTGATTTACCAAAGGCAAATAGGATGTTCACTTTGTAAGGGAATTTTCACTTAGCTTAGTGAATGGGTTGAGCTTCCACCATCCAATCATGTGCAAGCAAAAATGCTGTTTTTTTAAATTTTCCTTGCATGTGATTGGCTATTCTTTACACAGTCAATGCACATTCAGTGAAATTGCCAGCATGCTGTATGATTTCCAGAAACCAGTATTACAGATGCAGATCACCACTCAGATTCACCTCTTAGTAATTTCCCACCTGTACATATTATGACCTTGAAAGATGTTGCTAGAATTTAAGAAGCCCTTCAAACACAGATGACAGACGCGCTATTTGGATGGCTGCCTTCTATTAATGGTGGAAGACAGAAATCCAACAGATGAGATCTTTTGGGGCTAGAACATTGACTGGGCAACTGGAAAACCTTTCCAGTCCTGACTGTTCTTGCCTGACAGCAGCTCTCACCCCCCCCCCCTCCTTTGCCTCAGCATGAGCTTGCTAGGTAGATAGAACCAGCAAGTAATTTGATGGCGTGCTTGGGAGATATGCTGTTGGATTGTGTCTCTGTGCCCAGGCATTCTCTATTTTCTGTAGGCAGCTATATCTACCCTCAAAAAATCTTCCCTATATAACCAACTGAGCCCCCACGTGTTTCTAGATTTGGATAAGACATCAGAGAAAGCAATTATTGCTTCTGAGTTCTTAGGGAAAACATGCATGGGCTTTGCATGAACAAAAAAGTATTTGACAAACTTCTTAAAACTTTAGGTTATGTCTTCAAAGAGGACAACAGTGATAATGTTAGCAAAATTAGTAGGTGAATGAAGTGTTTTGTAGCCTCTAGTGTGTTTAAGATGAGGAAAGGTGTTAGAGATGTAGCCCATTTACTTTGTTGTTTGCATTTGTTTTAGACTTCTTGGCTCCTTACTGATAACCTTGTAGGTGTAGTGTCACCTTTCAAAAGATGCTTGACAGTGTCAGTGACCTGTATAATAAATACCACCTGTTAGTACATGATAATTTACTACTTTCTTTAGAGTGATCTAGCAATACAGGTTTAATGGTGAAAAGTAGGATAATGAGCAAAAAAAGCATCAACTACTGAGGTCATTATGTAATTAATTACATTGGCAGGTTTATTAAAACCAGAGACAAAGGAGAATATGCACAAAACTGGAGTCATGGCCCATAGTGCCCACTCTGAATTTTGATGACTCTGAAACTTGATAGGTTGCTTTTGACAACAATGTCAATTTATGCCTATTTTAAAATTTTAACCTTAGAGTGCTAATCTGATCGGCAAATATCAGACCAAATCCATGTTTTCTGTCACTGCAACTATTAGTGTTGGCAAACCTCAGTATTTTTACTGGCATGCCAGTAATTGCCAGGGACAGGAAGTGGTTGACAGTAATAAATATGACATGACGCTTGGTTCGGAACTATGCATTTGCAGTTCTGGTCCAGAGCTCTCTGAGACCATCCGAGTGCCTGCAGAACTGGCAGGGGTTGGGTCTGATGGAGGCGGTGCCTGAACGTGTCATGTGATGCCATGGTGCAACGGTGCTGAGCGAAGTGGTCGAAGCTTCGTGTGCAGGTCTGCGGGACGGGAGCAAAGCAAGCTGGGAACGGAACTGTCAGTGCTGTTCGGACTGGATTGGACTGAACGGACCACCTGGCATGGAGAAAGACTGTCACTGTTACTCAGGAGGGGATATATTGTGTCGTGATCTGTGCTGCTGCACACTGCTGTCTGTGTTAGAGTCAATTTCATTTGTGTGTGTGTGGCCCATTCTCATTTCTTGCCCTACTGAGTTCTGTCCCGAGCTACTTACTTACTATATTGAAAATAAAATAAGAAATATGTTTTTTCTTTAATATATACCTTAACCCCTTTGCGCCTTTAAGGGGTTTTGCATTGTGACCACGTGACTGTAATTGGCTGTCCCGGTGGTTACATGATCGGAAGACTCCAAATTGGGAGCTTTTCGTAAGCCACTGGTCACTGTTCTGGGAGTGTGTAGTGCACACTCTCAGCACAGCTCTATTGGTGTCAGGAACCATGAATCAGATGAGACAGAAGTTCAGTAAAAATCACACTTTTTAATAAAATGGTATAATGGTACAAACAGAACAAACGTTCTGTAACCAGAGCGGATAGTCGGAACAAGCCAGTGAAACAGGAATCCAGAGATTAGCGTAGTAGAGGCAGCAAACAGGATCAGGAACCTAAAGGGAAGTCAGCCAGGAAAAATTCTTTAATCCAGAAATCAGCATAGTCAGAGGCAGCAAACAGGATCAGGAATCAGGACCCCTTTTTGGTAAGTAGACATTCTAAGGTATTTAGTAAGAGGCATGGCAACTTTTTTCACGTTGTGATTTTTTCCCACAATTCTTTGCAAAATGAAAATTTTTTTCACCACAAAATTGTCAAATTAACAGGTTATTTCTCACACACAGCATATGCATACCATAAATTACACCCCAAAACACATTCTACTATTCCTCCTGAGTATGGCAATACCACATGTGTGAGACTCTTTCACAGTGTGGCCACATACAGAGGCCCATAATGTAGGGAACACCATCAGGCATTCTAGGGACATAAAATACACAATGATGTGGCACTGTAGAGCACTGATGGGGCAAAGATGTGGCACTGATATGGCACTGCTGGGCACTGATATGGCACCGCTGAACACTGATATGGCATGGATTTGAGCACCGCTGGGCACTGATATGTCACCGCTGAGCACTGATATGGCACTGATAGGGGCACTGCTGGGCATGGATTGGGGTACTGCTGGGCACTGATAGGCACTGATTTGGGCACTTAAGTACACTGATTTTGGCACTTATGGGCACCAATGACATGATCCGTGACCCGCCATGTTCCGTGAACCTGGCGGGCATGGAAACCCCTCCCAGAATAAGGGACCACGCTGTAGCCGTCACTGGGCTATGGCCTGGTCACTAAGTGGTTCATCGCCCTCCTTGATCCTCACAAAATTAAGCTTTGTGAAAACCGTTTCTCCCTTGAAGCAGTCAAATAACGCCGTAATCAACGGAATCGGATGAGCATTCTTAATCGTGAAGTGATTGAGACCCCTATAATCTATACGAGGTCTCAGTTCACCACTCTTCTTTTTCACAAAGACGAAACCAGCACCAGCAGGACACAAGAATTTATGGATGAATCCTCGAGAAAGTGCATCGGTAACATACTCCTCCATGAGGGGGTATGGCACTAGGTTGAAGGTCAATTGCTCAATCATATAACCAGTGTGGAGACAAACTATTGGCTTGACCTATGTCAAAGACATCGCTAAATTTGCAGTACTCCTCCAGCAGGGAGAAGAGTGAAGAGGTGCACAAAACCTTAGCCACTTTCTGACAACATGTCTTACTGCTTTGTGGCGACCAGGAAAGAACCTCAGCACGAAGCCAATCAAAAGAGGGGTTGTGCCTCTATAACCAAGGATAACCAATAACCACCGGGAAATGAGGTGAGGAAATTACTTGTAATTGGATTATCTCATGGTGAAGAGCCCCTACGGCCATGGTCAATGGAGAAATCTCACGAGTCACATGGGCAGGCTGTAGAGGTCTCACATCAATAACCCCAATGGCAAGTGGAGTGGCACAAAGCTGCAGCAGAATCGAGTGCTTAGACACAAAGGCACCATTTATGCACAGGTCTGTAGCCCCAGAGTCGATTAGTTCTTGTATCTCGATGGACGTCTCCCATAGAGACCCCATAGACCAAGAAAGGGTAACTGGAACCAGGGGCTTATCTTTCAAGATAACTGGGGATGTAGCAACACCACCTAAGGCCTGTCCCCTATAGGACCTCAGCTGCAACGCTTCCCGGGCAGGTAGGGCAAGACTTCAGGATGTGACCTGCCTTGCCACAATAAAGGCACAATCTCTTCCTCCTCCTAAAGGCCCTTTCATCTACAGAGAGACATTTGAAGCCCAACTGCATGTATTCTACTTCACTGGCAGACTCAGTACCAGGAGGTATGGGAGGTGAGGGAGGCAAAGGTGGAACTGCAAAGCTCGGAGCCAAATGTACAGGAGGCTTCTGCAAGCACTCCTTAAAGGTAGGTCTCTCTCGGAGTCTGGAATCAATGAGAATGGCAAACGTGATCAACTTCTCCAGCTCAGTGGGTATGTCTCGGGCTGCTGTCTCATCTTTGATGGTATTGAAGAGACCATGAGAAAAAGCAGCAACGAGGGCCTCATTGTTCCAAGAAACCTCTGCTGCCAGAGTACGGAATTCAATGGTGTAATCGGCAACAGTTCTCATACTCTGTTTGGTGGACATGAGGCTTTTGGCAGCAGAAATGGCGCATGCAGGAACGTCAAATACCCTTTTAAAAGAAGCCACAAACTCTGGGTAACTCAGGACGACAGAGTTTTACATGTCCCATAGAGGGTTTGCCCAGGCCAAGGCTCTCTCAGAAAGCAAAGAAATCATGAAGCCTACTTTGCTTCTATCTGTGGGAAACGCCTGGGGCATCATCTCAAAGTATATCCCAACCTTGTTGAGAAACCCTCTGCATTGAACTGGATCGCCCCCAAATCACTGGGAAGTGGAGTGGAACCAGGCACACCTCTTACAGAGGTAATATTCAAGGTGGGTGCCTACACAGAGACTGGAGCAGCAGCAGGGACAGCCTGCAACACAGGTTATACTGGAACAGCCACAGTGGGAGGATCCAGGTAAGCAGTGGGAATCAGGAGTCTGTTTAACACTATGGCAAACTGATCCATGCAGTGATCCTTCTCATCCAATCTGGAAAAAATATTACCAGCAAGTGGATTGCTTGCATCTTCTGAATTCGTGGCCTTTGCCTACAATCAGGAACCATGGATCAGACTGAGATAGAAGTGCAATAAAAATCACACTTTTTAATAAAATGGTACAAACAGAGCAAACGTAGTCAAAACATAGCCAGGGTTCGGTAACCAGAGCAGGTAGTCAGAACAAGCCAGTGAAACAGGAATCCAGAGATCAGCATAATAGAGGCAGCAAACAGGATCAGGAACCTGAAGGGAAGTCAGCCAGGTGAAAATCTCTAATCCAGAAATCAGTGTAGTCAGAGACAGCAAACAGGATCAGGAACCAGAAGGGAAGTCAGCCAGACAAAGTATTTAACAGGAAAACACAGCAGAGATTATCCGGATATGTTGACCAGGCGAAGGCACAGGAGATCTGATCCAGGCAGTTTAAATAGCCAGCAGGTCTAGCTGATGAGCAGGAAATGAAGACCAGATGAGTCACTGTGGAATGAAGAGTGCTGGCAATTAACTGACAGCTGAGCACTAGAGCTCTGAGAAGGGAGGGCTGAGCCTAGCCCTGACAATAGGCACTAATGCATGCAAATACTGTATGCATTCCCTCATATTGTACTAGTTTGTAGCTTAAATACTGAAATTTGCAGTTAAACCTGTAACTTTTGAAAATTACAGTAAAAACTTGGCTGTGCCAGAAAATTTTGGGTGTTGTGTCAGTAAATTTCAATCTCGTAGGTTGGCAAAACTGGCAACTATTGTGATTTAAAGGATTTTACTAGTCACAATTGAATAATTTGAGTCTGACAAAATGCATTTGCATTGAAGAAACTGCAGATAGTAAACTTTTCGTAATTATTAAAACGTTTTAGTCTTGGGTAGCGTTTGGAAAGGTTTACATTTTTGTCAAGCTATTGCCATCCATGATCTCATTATACATATTTCCCCTAACTTCCTGTCCCTGTGACATTAGAACAAAAAAAAAAAGAACAGACAGCAATAAAAACCTGGCAAAGGTCCTAACTAGAGTTGATCAAACCTCTGGAAGTTCGGGTTCTGCAGGTTCGGCCGAACTTCCGGACAAAGTCCGGGTTCGGGACCGGACTTGACCCTTACTTTGTCCCGGACCCCGAACCCCATTGAAATCAATGGGGACCCGAACTTTTAGCCACAAAAATGGCTGTAACAAAGTCCTGGCAAGTCCTAGAGGTCTGCAAAAGGAAGGGAAATTGGGGTAAGAGTCAGACAAGTGCCCTACAAAGAAATGGGGATAGGGAAATAACTTAAAATTATTTTTAAGCTAAAATCACATAAAAAAAAATCAAAAATGAAGGTGGATGTGGAGTTGAAGGTTGAGGAGGCGGTGAAAGTGGCGGTGGAGGAGGAGGAGGTAGCCAACACTGTTTTTTTTATTTGTGTGCAAGAAATGATGATTTAAAAACATCTCCAAGTTCTATAGGGAAAGTTTCTTCCAGCCCCAAAGAGAGCCATATTATTGTTCTAAAATCATCTCCAAGTTCTATAAGGAAAGTTTCTTCCAGCCACATAGAGAGCCATATTATTGTTTTAAAATCATCTCCAAGTTCTATAGGGAAAGTTTCATCCAGCCGCATAGAGAGCCATATTATTGTTCTAAAATCATCTCCAAGTTCTATAGGGAAAGTTTCTTCCAGCCGCATAGAGAGCCATATTATTGTTATAAAATCAATGATTTTAGAACAATAATATGGCTCTCTATGCAGCTGGAAGAAACGTTCCTTATAGAACTTGGAGATGATTTTAGAACAATAATATGGCTCTCTATGCTGCTGGATGAAACTTTCCCTATAGAACTTGGAGATGATTTTAGAACAATAATCTTTCCCTTAAAGCAACAGCTGGAACCTTTCCCTGTAGAACCTGGAGATGATTTTAGAACAATAATCTTTCCCTTAAAGAAACAGACTCTACCTAGTCCAGTCAGATCGTTCTGTGCAGCAGGATGAGGTCTGCAATCTGTCCCTCAAAGCAGCAGTACTAGTATCTCTACCTAGTCCACAATCAGATCATTCAGTAATGCAGGATGAGATGTTCTATAATATCTGCAATCTGTCCCTCACAGAGCCATTAGCATCCTCTCCCTAAACTATCCTGAGAGCATATGACATGCAGCACGGTGACTCCAGCCCCATATAGAGGCTGTGTCACATGATGCACTGGCCAATCACAGCCATGCCATTAGTAGGCATGGCTGTGATGGCTTCTAAGGGCAAACCAGTGAAACACTTGTTGAAAAAAAGCAAGTAATAATGCGCAAATGGGTCGAGGCATACACTTTGAACAAGAGTGCATGAAGTGTATATGGTGACTTCTACAATGGGCCAACTGACATAAGAGGGGGAAAAGGAAAAGGTAGGAGAAAGAACACAAGTATGAAATTATACATATGTATGTACATCAAACCATATACACAAATGTGAGGGATGCATGAAGTGGTGTATGAACCAGTCCAAGGGGAAGCACTGAGGGCAGCCCACAGGATGTGGACCCGGATACCACGGTCCAATTAAACTGTAATGAGAAAAAACACAAGGGAGTGCGCCACTAAGTGCAATAAGCTTAGTTCATTTAATGGATAACTAGATTAAAAACACTCACATAGGTTTAAAAACAGTGGGCAATATCAGCTGATCCCATGGGGAGAAATCGCCGTCACTCTCAGGGTATCCAAATAGTGATAAGCCGGAAAGGGAGTCCTCCGTCCGTTCGTTCGTCCGTCACCGTGCCTGGATGGAAATGCCGGCTCGCACGGTAACTGAAGTGAGGCTTGGAGCGCGGCTACAATGGAGTCCTGGGTGATGGCGTCATGAAAGTGCGACGCGTTTTGTAGGCCAGCAGGTCAGGTGGCACACGTCCTGCGCCACTTCATCAGGCAAATCTAAGAGATCAGTCCACTGAACGCAATACGTGTAAACATTTAAATAACTCGTACAAGCCTCTAGGGGCGGGGAAAGAGAGAGATGGACAATTAAAATACAAATGCAACTCACGAGACTCATACCTATATAAAAGCAGGCAACAAGGGAACGGAGAGGGAGAGACAAAGGAAATAATTAAACTCAGTATATCACTTCGCTATAGTCAACCAATCACTTAGCAAAAGTACATGGTTCTAAAAATATGTATAAGAACCTTTGTAAGTATACGAGACAATTTTGGAAAATTAGCCCAATGGGTCCTCAACCCACCAGGGGTCTGTACCCAAAAAAAGGGGGGGGGCATGCATAAATATACATACATACACACCACTCAAGTGTTGTATTAATAGGTCATAATCTCATTTATGACATTAAAGGCATATATATACGTGGAAAGAGTTATTTTAAAATTATTTTAAAAATAGGTAATTAAGATAGAGATTAAATGAGAGTAAAAATCTAACGCTCCTACAGCAGCTGTAAGATACCCATGGGCTTGACATTTCCTAAGTGTATGTGTTGTATAAACCCAACCCCTTCCTTCTTTTTCAAGATTTAAACAGATTTGTACGCAATCTGACCCTTAAAAGATATTTCTCCCTGAAAGATAATAAACATATGGCTACTGTTACTGGCTCCGATCCGGCCCTCACTTCCCCCTCCCATGTTTTCTCCCCCACTTCATTCAATTTTGATGAAGATCTGTATGACATTCTGGAGACCCTCTCTCCGGAGGATGGTTCTCTAGAATTGTTTACGCAACACTTGGCCACTTCCCCTCCGGTTATACATTCATCTCTCAAACCCAAATCCGTTTTTTTCCCTACACACGCTAAAGGCCCATTTATAGAAAGTTTTTATAAGGTGGTCTTTGCGGACTTGCAGAGACTTTGTAAGTCCAATTCGACACATACCAATAACTTACCCCCTTTTGAAATCTCGGCCTTGAATGATCTCATGTCACAACATGACATTATCATCAAGCCAGCTGACAAAGGGGGCTGTTAGAAAAAGACTGTGCAAGGGTTAATTGCATGTGGGTGTGTCTTCCCCTAAGTCCTGGATGAGCAGCTCTATTTAAACGTCCTGTTCCTGTCAGCAAGTGCTGTCCGTTCTACAGCGTTGGAGTGTATCTGGAGAGCTACCTATCCTTTGAATCTGTATCCTGACCTGTTCCTGAGACCCGGCTTGTTTGACCTTGATTGACTTCCGCCTGCACCGACCCCCAGCTTGCCCCACGACCATTCTTCTGCCTGATCCCTTTGTACCTCGCTGCCTGCTTGTTAACGACCCTGCCTGCACCTGACGACCCTTTTGCCTGATCCTTCTGTACCGCTTGCCAGCCAGTTGCCGACCTCAGCCTGCCTCACTACTCTACACCTGCACGAGCCTCTGACGGACCTATCTTGCCACCAGTGTTCCAGTCTAGCCCTCGTGCCCCTCTGTGCTCTGGAACCCTCTGTCTGCTCTATCAGGGGTTCCCGAACCAGGGTCGTAAGAGTGGTTGCTTCCTGCACAAGACAGACTCCTCCATCAGGTGCGTGACAGGGGCATATCGTTATACAGAATCGATCTGATTATATCACTGAGGCCCGCAGATTACTGGCTGACCCAAAGGTATACAGAAAACTCCATCTAGACCCTACACTTACCTTTGCCAGTGAGGCTGAGTCACTTGTAGAGCTGGGCATTCAGGAGAATATTCTGACCAAGACTGAAGCCAAATTTTTACTTAAAGATTATTATACCATCCCTTACTTTTACCACTTACCAAAAGTGCACAAAAGTGAAAAAAATCCCCCTGGAAGGCCTATTGTGGCCTCCATGGATAGTGTCACGTCAGGCTTCAGTATATATATTGATAGACTTTTACAACCTCTGGTCCATAATCTTCCCACGTACCTCAGGGATGGTTCACATCTGTTGGAACTACTTGCTCCCTACAGGTGGGAACCATCCTATGTCTGGTTATCCTTAGACGTTTGCTCCTTGTACACGTGTATCCCACATGAATTTGGTTTGCGTGCCCTGGAACACTTTCTAGCCTTGGATCCTATGATCAACCCAAGACAAATGTCCTTTGTCTTGGAGTTGACGAAATTTTGTTTGACACATAACTACTTTCAATTTGACCTAGACTTCTACCTCCAGACCCAGGGCACAGCCATGCGTGCAAATTTTGCGCCCTCATATGCCAACCTGGCCATGGGCCTGTGGGAAGACCAGTTTATTCACAACAATAACCCCTTCTCACGACACATTATTGTAGTGATATAGTAGTAATTGATGAATGATGGATGTATGAATGATGGATGAACGAATGTTATTATTTAGTTATTATTATGATGATTAATTTTCCGCAACACCCGGTTCTTCCAGAGAGAGAAGCATTTAATAACTTCAGACAGAATAAAAAGTCCATCAAGAGATAATACAATCCAACATAGAGGTAGAGATGACAAGAATATCGTAGCATTGAGACCACTTCAGGGGCACCCAGTTTTATTTTCATGGGGAGATATATAGATGACATCGTCATCATCTGGGATGGCCCCCCCACCACCATGTTGGACTTCATCTCATACTGTAATGACAATCCGTATGGATTGGCTTTCACCCATGTCACGGATCCCGGCACATTGGTCTTTTTGGACTTGGAGCTTGGCCACATGGAGCACACCATTGTGGCCAAGAACCATACAAAACCTACAGCTGGGAATTCATTCCTCCACTATCATAGCTGCCATTATCCACCATGGATCCGCAACATTCCGAAGGGACAGTTCTGTAGGATTAGACAGAACTGTTCCTTGGATAAAGATTATGTAGAGGAAGGGGCAATCCTGAAGAAAAAATTCATAGATAAAAAATATCTGGATAGATTGGTTGATGAGGCATTCCAATTTTATCAGAAAGGGAAACCCATCAGATCCAAACAGACCAACCCTTCCCAACCGATAAGGTTTGTCACCATGTTCCACAATCAGTATCGAAAAATGGAGAATATTTTCTCTAAACACTGGGACATTCTACTTCAGGACCCCATGCTGAAACATTCCCTTCCACCCAGGCTCAAGATCACCTACCACAGGGCGCCAAACCTTAAGAGTAAGGTGGCACCAAGTAAAATCAAAAATTTTTCCACAACTGTTGTACAGAAGCCCACGTTGTTTCCTCTGGTGGGCATGTACCAGTGCTGCAAGAAACCCTGCAAAACCTGCCATTTCATAAAACACAGACAACAGTCATTCAAGGTAAAAGGCCGGGTTTATCCTATATCTGAATTTCACACTTGTGCTTCAGATTTTGTAGTGTATGGCCTGTCCTGTCCGTGCGGGTTGGTATATGTTGGACGAACCACACGCACACTGAGGTGTCGTTTTGGCCAACACAGGAGAGCCATAGAAGGGAAAAAGGACTTTCATAGTGTCCCTCGACATTTGCTCGAGGTACACAAGGGCTCTACCGAAGGATTGTCTGTGTGGGTCATAGAGCAGGTGCCCAGAGCCCTCCCCTTGGCAGAACGTTTTAAAAGGTTGTGCGCAAGGGAGACGTTCTGGATATACACCTTAGACGTCCTCTCATCTGGGGACCTAAATGAATGCATAGAGGTGTCCACCATCCTTTAGTTTCCCCCAGGTCCTGTCCATGCCATGCACCTCCTCTTCATATCACCCAAATGCTCGGTTGTTTCTTGAGCCCCCCTGTTTGAGTATGTATATACAGAAGAAAATATATATACATATGTATTTTTTTTATATAATTCTTGATGTATTTCCCTTGGGCTACTTTTTTTTCCCTATATATTCCCCTTATACAACACATACACTTAGGAAGTGTCAAGCCCATGGGTATCTTACAGCTGCTGTAGGAGCGTTAGATTTTTACTCTCATTTAATCTCTATCTTAATTACCTATTTTTAAAATAATTTTAAAATAACTCTTTCCACGTATATATATGCCTTTAATGTCATAAATGAGATTATGACCTATTAATACAACACTTGAGTGGTGAGTATGTATGTATATATATGCATGCCCCACCCCCCCTTTTTTTGGGTACAGACCCCTAGTGGGTTGAGGACCCATTGGGCTAATTTTCCAAAATTGTCTCGTATACTTACAAAGGTTTTTATACATATTTTTAGAACCATGTTCATTTGCTAAGTGATTGGTTGACTATAGCGAAGTGATATACTGAGTTTAATTATTTCCTTTGTCTCTCCCTCTCCGTTCCCTTGTTGCCTGCTTTTATATAGGTATGAGTCTCGTGAGTTGCATTTGTATTTTAATTGTCCATCTCTCTCTTTCCCCGCCCTAGGGGCTTGTATGTTTACACGTATTGCGTTCAGTGGACTGATCTCTTAGATTTGCCTGACGAAGTGGCGCAGGACGTGTACCACCTGACCTGCTGGCCTACGAAACGCGTCGCACTTTCATGACACCATCACCCCAGGACTCCATTGAAGCCGTGCTCCAAGCCTCACTTCAGTTACCGTGCGAGCCGGCATTTCCATCCAGGCACGGTGACGGACAAACGAACGGACGGAGGACTCCCTTTCCGGCTTATCACTATTTGGATACCCTGAGAGTGACGGCGATTTCTCCCCATGGGATCAGCTGATATTGCCCACTGTTTTTAAACCTATGTGAGTGTTTTTAATCTAGTTATCCATTAAATGAACTAAGCTTATTGCACTTAGAGGCGCCCTCCCTTGTGTTTTTTCTCATTACAGTGAAACACTTGTTGATTGGCTGCCCTTGGCAGCTATTCAACACGTGGAATCAAATACCAGAACTGCGAACTCGAACCCGGACTTTTTTTGAAATGTCCGGGTTCGGGTCCGGGTCCCGGACACCCCAAAGTTCGGTACGGACCCGGTTCGCTCAACTCTAGTCCTAACCTTTCCTCACTCTACTTTTTATTCTCTCCATCAGTGGGATGTTTTCTAACTTCCTAAATTCACCATAAATGTAGACAATCAGGAAGCGGTATTAACTGCATTATTGTGAGCAAACTCCACCCAAGGTAAGAGGTCTGGCCAGTTGTCAGGGGTTCAGAAATGTAGCAGCGCAAAAACTGCTCCAAGGACTGGTTGGCTCAATCTGCGGCTCCATTGGACTGTGGGTGATACACAGAAGAGAAGGAAAGCTGAATTCCCAACTGTGCACAAATGGCTCTTCAAAACCTGGACACAAACTGGCTACCCCTGTTTGAGATGATAACCTTGGGTAGCCTATGTAAGCGAAAGATCTCCCGAGCAAAAATGGAAGCCAGTTCTTTGGATGTTGGCAAATTCTTAAGTGGAATACAATGAGACATTTTTGAGAACTGGTCAACCACCATAAGGATAACTGTATTGCCCTGACAGTTGTGTAACTCCACAATAAAACCCATGGACAGGTGGGTTCAAGGCCTCTCTCCACTGGGTATGGGTTGTAGGAGGCCCACTGGAAGGTGTTGTGGTGTCTTACACTGAACACACATGGAACAAGCAGCTACGAAGGCGGGTACATCAGCACGGAGACTAGGCCACCAGAATTATTGGGAAATAGCCCAAATGAGTTGATTCTTCCCTGGGTGGCCAGCAGCCTTGGGAGAATGGTAAGTCTGCAGCATGGCAGTGCAGAGACTCTCAGGAACAAAGCAGTAGTCACAGTTTCTCAGGAGGAGAATGGATCTGAGCGGCAAGAATTCTGTCACCCAAAGGTGAAGTGAGACTGGTACGAACCGTAGCCAGAATACGATTGGGAGGTATCACAGGAACAGGAATCGACTCCACCTTGGAAGTGGAGGAAAACTGTTACGAAAATGCATCAGCCCTTACATTGTTAGTACTGGGTAAGAATGAGAAGCCTGACAAGAAGAGAGCCCATTGCACCCTTCTAGGAGAGAGGCATTTTGTCTCAGACAAGAATGTGAGATGCTTATGGTCAGTCAGAATATGAACCGGCATAGTGTACCTTCGAGGAGATGCCTCCATTCTTTAAGGGCTAAAATAACCGCTAACAACTCTCTGTCCCCAATATCATAATTGCATTCTGCAGGAAAAGTAACCACAAGGATGCATAGGCTCTCAGAGTTAGGACGCTGAGACAGAAGGGCACCAACTCTAGTCTCAGATGCATCAACCCCAAGGATGAAAAGTACCGTAGGATTAGAATGTACCAACACAGGAGCAGCAAGGCAGCCTTGAGACTCTCAAAGGCATTAATGGAATCCGGAGACCAATTCTGGGGGTTACCGTCCTTTCTGGTCATATCAGTGAGGGGTTTGACCAGAGACGAGAAGTTATGAGTAAACTTCCGATAATAATTGGCAAAGCCAAGAAAACGTTGCAGTGGGCGTAAACCCACGGGTCGGGGCCACTGTAGAACTGCCGTAGAAAAACTAGCAGTGGAAATGACATAACCCAGGAATTTAACCTGTTCATGATGAAACTCGCACTTCTCCAATTTACAATTCAGTTTATTATCTCTCAGCCTCTGAAGCACAAGGCAGACATCTGTGTGGTGGCTCTCTAGGGAATTGGAAAATATGAGGATATCATTGAGATAAACCACCACACATAGCTGCAACAAATCTCGGAGGACATCGTTGATAAATTCCTGGAAAACTGCCAGAGATTTGCAAAGACTAAACGGCATTACAAGGTATTCGTAATGGCCTGTTCTGGTATTAACCACTGGGCACTTAAACCCCTTAACAACCAGACCAATTTTCAGCTTTCAGTGCTCTCACATTTTGAATGACAATTACTCAGTCATGCAACACTGCACCCATATGAATTTTTTTTTCCTTTTTTCACACAAATAGAGCTTTCTTTTGGTGGTATTTAATCACCACTGGGGTTTTTATTTTTTGCGCTATAAATAAAAAAAAACCAAACATTTTGTTAAAAAAATACATTTTTCTTTTTTTTTAATAAAATTTTGCAAATTAGTAATTTTTCTTCATAAATTTTGGCCAAAATTTACACTGCTACATATCTTTGGTGAAAATAACCCAAATTAGTGTATATTATGTGGTCTGTTTGAAAGTTATAGAGTCTACAAGCTATGGTGGCAATCACTGAAAATTGATCACACCTGACATACTGATGGCCTATCTTATTTCTTGAGGCCCTAACAAGCCAGCAAAGTACAAATAACCCCAAATGACCCCTTTTTGGTAAGTAGACATTCTAAGGTATTTAGTAAGAGGCATGGCAACTTTTTTCACGTTGTAATTTTTTCCCACAATTCTTTGCAAAAATGAAGATTTTTTTCCCCATGAAATTGTCAAATTAACAAGTTATTTCTTAGACACAGCATATGCATACCACAAATTACACCCCAAAACACATTCTACTATTCCTTCTGAGTATGGCAATACCACATGTGTGAGACTCTTTCACAGTGTGGCCACATACAGAGGCCCATAATGTAGGGAGCACCATCAGGCATTCTAGGGACATAAAATACACAATGATGTGGCACTGTAGAGCACTGATGGGGCACAGATGTGGCACTGATATGGCACTGCTGGGCACTGATATGGCACCTCTGGACACTGAAATGGCATGGATTTGGGCACCGCTGGGCACTGATATGTCACCGCTGAGCACTGATATGGCACTGATAGGGGCACTGCTGGGCATGGATTGGGGTACTGCTGGGCACTGATAGGCACTGATTTGGGCACTTAAGTACACTGAGTTTGGTACTTATGGGTACAGATTATGGCAATGTTTTGAGGCTGGCAGTGGGAAATACCTTTAGCAGCCTCACGCTGCATCCTCTCCCTCCGCTGCTCACACAGATCATGTGATCAGCGGAGAAAACTGGACATGACACCGGTTTGTTTACACTGATCGCTCCGTCATTGGATGGAGTGATCACATGGTAAAGGGCCGCTGTCATTGGCCCTTTACCACGATCCATGACTCACCATGTTCCGTGAACCTGGCGGGCATGGACAGCCCCTCCCTGAATAAGGGACCACGCTGTAGCCGTCACTGGGCTATGGCCTGGTCGCTAAGTGGTTAAACGCAGTTTTCCATTCGTCGCCCTCCTTGATCCTCACGAGATTATAGGCCCCTATCAAATTAAGCTTTGTGAAAACCGTTTCTCCCTTGAAGCAGTCAAATAACGCCGTAATCAACGGAATCGGATGAGCATTCTTAATCATGAAGTGATTGAGACCCCTATAATCTATATGAGGTCTCAGTTCACCACTCTTCCTTTTCACAAAGAAGAAACCAGCACCAGCAGGACACAAGAATTTATGGATGAATCCTCGAGAAAGTGCATCGGTAACATACTCCTCCATGAGGGGGTATTGCACCAGGTTGAAGGTCAATTGCTCAATCATATAACCAGTGTGGAGGCAAACTATTGGCTTGACCTATGTCAAAGACATCACGAAATTTGCGGTACTCCTCCAGCAGGGAGGAGAGTGAAGAGGTGCACAAAACCTTAGCCACTTTCTGACAACATGTCTTACTGCCTTGTGGCGACCAGGAAAGAACCTCAGCACGAAGCCAATCAAGAGGGGTTGTGCCTCTATAACCAAGGATAACCAATAACCACCAGGAAATGAGGTGAGGAAATTACTTGTAATTGGATTGTCTCATGGTGAAGAGCCCCTACAGCCATGGTCAATGGAGAAATCTCACGAGTCACATGGGCAGGCTGTAGAGGTCTCCCATCAATAACCCCAATGGCAAGTGGAGTGGCACGAAGCTGCAGCGGGAATCGAGTGCTTAGACACAAAGGCACCATTTATGCACAGGTCTGTAGCCCCAGAGTCGATTAGTTCTTGTATCTCGATGGACGACTCCCATAGAGACCCCATAGACCAAGAAAGGGTAACTGGAACCAGGGGCTTATCTTTCAAGATAACTGGGGATGTAACAACACCACCTAAGGTCTGTCCCCTACAGGACCTCAGCTGCAACGCTTCCTGGGCAGGTAGGGCAAGACTTCAGGATGTGACCTGCCTTGCCACAATAAAGGCACAATCTCTTCCTCCTCCTAAAGGCCCTTTCATCTACAGAGAGACATTTGAAGCCCAACTGCATGTATTCTACTTCACTGGCAGACTCAGTACCAGGAGGCATGGGAGGTGAGGGAGGCAAAGGTGGAACTGCAAAGCTCAGAGCCAAATGTACAGGAGGCTTCTGCAAGCACTCCTTAAAGGTAGGTCTCTCTCGGAGTCTGGAATCAATGAGAATGGCAAACGTGATAAACTTCTCCAGCTCAGTGGGTATGTCTCGGGCTGCTGTCTCAACTTTGATGGTATCCGAGAGACCATGAGAAAAAGCAGCCACGAGGGCCTCATTATTCCAAGCAACCCCTGCTGCCAGAGTACGGAATTCAATGGCGTAATTGGCAACAGTTCTCATACTCTGTTTGGTGGACATGAGGCTCTTGGCAGCAGAAATGGAGCATGCAGGAATGTCAAATACCCTTTTAAAAGAAGCCACAAACTCTGGGTAACTCAGGACGACAGAGTTTTACATGTCCCATAGAGGGTTTGCCCAGGCCAAGGTTCTCTCGCAGAAAGCAAAGAAATCATGAAGCCTACTTTGCTTCTATCTGTGGGAAACGCCTGGGGCATCATCTCAAAGTATATCCCAACCTGGTTGAGAAACCCTCTGCATTGAACTGGATCGCCCCCAAATCACTAGGAAGTGGAGCGAACCAGGCATACCTCTTACAGAGGTAATATTCGAGGTGGGTGCCTACACAGAGACTGGATCAGCAGCAGGGATGACCTGCAACACAGATTATATGGGAACAGCCACAGTGGGAGGATCCAGGTAAGCAGTGTGAATCAGGAGTCTGTTTAACACTATGGCAAACTGATCCATGCAGTGATCCTTCTCATCCAATCTGGAAAAAATATTACCAGCAAGTGGATTACCTGCATCTTCTGAATTCATGGCCTTTGCCTGCAATCAGGAACCATGAATCAGACTGAGATAGAAATGCAGTAAAAATCACACTTTTTAATAAAATGGTAAAATGGTAAAAACAGAGCAAACGTAGTCAAAACATAGCCAGGGTTCGGTAACCAGAGTAGGTAGCCAGAACAAGCCAGTAAAACAGGAATTCAGAGATCAGCATAATAGAGGCAGCAAACAGGACCAGGAACCTGAAGGGAAGCCAGCCAGGTGAAAATCTTTAATCCAGAAATCAGTGTAGTCAGAGACAGCAAACAGGATCAGGAACCAGAAGGGAAGTCAGCCAGACAAAGTATTTAACAGGAAAACACAGCAGAGAGTATCCGGATATGTTGACCAGGCGAAGGCACAGGAGATCTGATCCAGGCAGTTTAAATAGCCAGCAGGTCTAGCTGATGAGCAGAAAATGAAGACCAGATGAGTCACTGTGGAATGAAGAGTGCTGGCAATTAACTGACAGCTGAGCACTAGAGCTCTGAGAAGGGAGGGCTGAGCCCAGCCCTGACAATCGGCACTAATGCATGCAAATACTGTATGCGTTCCCTCATATTGTACTAGTTTGTAGCTTAAATACTGAAATTTGCAGTTAAACCTGTAACTTTGTAACTTTTGAAAATTACAGTAAAAACTTGGCTGTGCCAGTAAATTTTGGGTGTTGTGTCAGTAAATTTCAATCTCGTAGGTTGGCAACACTGGCAACTATTGAGATTTAAAGGATTTTACTAGTCACAATTGAATAGTTTGAGTCTGACAAAATGCATTTGCATTGAAGAAACTGCAGACAAACTTTTCGTAATCATTAAAACGTTTTAGTCTTGGGTAGCATTTGGAAGGGTTTACATTTTTGTCAAGCTATTGCCATCCATGATCTCATTATACATATTTCCCCTAACTTCCTGTCCCTGTGACACTAGAACAAAAAAAAAGAACAGACAGCAATAAAAACCTGGCAAAGGTCCTAACTAGAGTTGATCAAACCTCTGGAAGTTCGGGTTCTGCAGGTTCGGCCGAACTTCCGGACAAAGTCCGGGTTCGGGACCGGACTTGACCCGAACTTTGACCTGGACCCCGAACCCCATTGAAATCAATGGGGACCCAAACTTTTAGGCACAAAAATGGCTGTAACAAAGTCCTGGCAAGTCCTAGAGGTCTGCAAAAGGAAGGAAAATGGGGGTAAGAGTCGGACATGTGCCCTACAAAGAAATAGGGATAGGGAAATAACTTAAAATAATTTTTAAGCTAAAATCACATAAAAAAAATCAAAAATGGAGTTGGATGTGGAGTTGGAGGTTGAGGAGGAGGTGAAAGTGGCAGTGGAGGAGGAGGAGGTAGCCAACACTGTTTTTTTTTTATTTTTGTGCAAGAAATGATGATTTAAAATCATCTCCAAGTTCCATAGGGAAAGTTTCTTCCAGCCGCATAGAGAGTCATATTATTGTTCTAAAGTCATCTCCAAGTTCTATAGGGAAAGTTTCTTCCAGCCGCATAGAGAGCCATATTATTGTTCTAAAATCACCTATAAGTTCTATAGGGAAAGTTTCATCCAGCCGCATAGAAAGCCATATTATTGTTCTAAAATCATCTCCAAGTTCTATAAGGAAAGTTTCTTCCAGCCGCATAGAGAACCATATTATTGTTCTAAAATCATCTCCAAGTTCTATAAGGAAAGTTTCTTCCAGCCGCATAGAGAGCCATATTATTGTTCTAAAATCATCTCCAAGTTCTATACGGAAAGTTTCTTCCAGCCGCATAGAGAGTCATATTATTGTTCTAAAGTCATCTCCAAGTTCTATAAGGAAAGTTTCTTCCAGCCGCATAGAGAGCCATATTATTGTTCTAAAATCATTGATTTTAGAACAATAATGCGAGTAGAGTTGAGCGAACCTCTGGAAGTTCGGGTTCTGCTGGTCTGGCCGAACTTCGGGACAAAGTCCAGGTTCGGGTCCGGACAGAACCCGAACGTTCGCACGGACCCCGAACCCCATTGAAATCAATGGGGACCCGAACTTTTAGGCACAAAAATGGCTGTAACAAAGTCCTGGAAAGCCCTAGAGGGCTGCAAAAGGAAGTAAAATGGGGGTAAGAGTAGGGCAAGTGCCCTACAAAAAAATGGGGATAGGGAAAATAAATTAAAATCAAATAAAAAAATGGGAAGGGGGGTGGATGTGGAGTAGGAGCCTAGAGGTTGACTAGGCAGTGTAGGTGGAAGTGGCGGTGGTAGAGGAGTAGGAGGAGGTAGCCAACATGGTATTTTTTTTTGTATTGAGGCCTATTTAAAAAAACAAGTATGTGAATGGCTGTGTGAGTCCGGTCTAAATGTTTATTCTGCACAAGGTACAGACAAGT